>JAOWBN010192572.1:0-15559 GCA_028565015.1 Pinguicula moranensis
TTTTTTTTGGGGGGGGAGGGGCTGTTGTAGCCAAAGGTGTCTCTTCAATGTGTTTAGAACTTGTTCCGTCAAGTCTTCTTCTTCTATGGAAGGACAAAAGAGGAGACGAGACTGTAACCCATCTCTTTACTGAATGTTTCAGCACCACCAAACTATGGAAGGACATTGCCTCTTGGCTAGCACTGGTATCAGTGTCTGCTGCTTCCAAAGGAGCAATCACACCCACTCTGTTGGAGCACTCTGACTCAGCACCTCAAGGTATTAATGTACCTTCATGGAACTCCATTTGGTTGTCCATGGTGTGGTCCATTTGGAGAGAAAGGAATAGATCTCACTTCACATCAACAGTACCTCATATCCATCTCCTACTCTATGGTATACAAAGAAAAATCTTTGTTGTAGTTGAGAGTGAAAGGACAACCTAAGTTGTTTCCATACAGCTTTGCAACCACAGGCATGTTTGCGCTTTACTTCATAACATAAAAAATGGCACAACCAACAAGGTTACTGCTTAGAGGTGTAAGTTTTGGTACAACATGGTAGTTTTGGCAACAATCTAGAGTCTAGGAGGCTATAAGGTATGCAGGCTGAGGGGTAAACCACTTGTGGCTTACACTAATGACTTGTGCAGTCACCAGATTATTCTGTGTCAGCCTGCATAGCTGATGGACTGGATCAATGTTGTCATACTCCAAACTGTAACACAATCCATCACTAACAAAATTAGCCTCCGAGATATTTGTTGAGCTGCCACATTCTACCTTATGTCTATATGTTTAAGTTTTATTATTTGCAAACAGAAACTTCATACGGTCACTTCCAAGATGTTGTCTTCCCATTAACATTTGGTGTCAATCAGGGAGTACCATACACTTGGGCAATTGCATTACATCATATAGTGCTATCTTATTATTGTTGTCCTTCAATTTGGTACAGGTTAAGTACTTGCTATAGAGGGACATCAGCTCCTTTTACATGGGTTTTCCTAATCCCTCTTGGCCTTGTTGAAAGAAAACTCTCACTACCTAACCTGGATCTCAATTGTCCAGCAAGATGTAAAGTACTAAGCGACCACAAATTCTATCTAGGACAAGGTTACATTTGAGCATGGCTCTGCAGTGTGCTAGATTGCTAGTCTAGTTTCTTTGTTTGTGATCAGTAGAATGTTTCTTGGAGTACTACCCCTTTTATTATTAAAAGGATAGCTCACCAAACTTAATCAAGCTATGTACAAATATCCCTACAATGTGACAGCCATGATATTTTATTTTGGTGAAGAACGGATGATGGTAACGATCTGAATGCTGAGTTGCTTTGTGATCTATTATGACGCTAGGTGAGCCATGTACCTGATCACCTGTATCTATACCAATAGGGGAGTACGAAGAAAGACGGGATACACATATCATTCACAAAGTTTCAAGATTTAGTCACCTAGCTAGAGGTTAAAGTTTCATAGTTGCAGTTTTTTTTATTTCTCTTTGTATTCTTCTTCTTTCTTGTACATTCTCCCCCTTTTGTTAATGAATTTGGCTTAACAAAACAAAAGTCCTATTTCTTCTATTTCAATGTTTGAAAGAGGTGTTGACATCTACGATCAGAGAAAAACAGCAAACATATAGGTACTGGACAAGAGTTAGATGGACTCTACAACAAGTATAATGAAAACTTAGATGAGTTCCTAAGATTAAATCTTATCTTAATAGGTACTAAACAAGAGTAAGATGATGATAGTTAAACAATTATATTACTTAATTCATTAACTGAAGACTATATGGTAGTTAAAAATGCTTTACAATATTTTGGTATAAATCCTAAGCCAGATATAATTATCATAGGGTTAAAGTCAAGAGAACTCGAATTGAAAAATAGTAGGAAGAATGGGAACACATTATTTGTAAAGGTTGAACACCAAAACTAAAAATGATAATGAGAACTCAAAGAATGATAATAACAATAAAGATAAGAAGAAAAATAATAATAATAATAACTCAGAGAATGACAATAACAAGACTAAAAATAGGAAATGTAGAACTGCCATAAGAAAAATCATTTAAAAAAGAATTGTTATGCATGCACAAGAAAGCAAAAACAACACCAAGAGTCTAATGTACCTACTTCTGGAAAATAAGAAGATGAAGCTGATGTTCTGTTTGTTTCAAATATGTGTGATATGTATGAATTGATATTCATCTATCAATATACCTGATGAGATCCAAGCATCAAGACCCCTGGCTAAGGAGACAACACAAGAGGGAATGGAGCCTGTGCGACTACCTGATTGGACCTATCACTATATCTAACTCAAGGCTCATTTATCTAACTCAAGGCTCATTTAACCAGTGCGACTGGCTAAGGAGACAACACAAGAGGGAATGTGTGATATGTATGAATTGATATTCATCTATCAATATATATAACTCAGGGCTCATTTAATCCTTCCATGGTCCAAACTTGGCCTATATATAGCCTTGTTGGTAGCTTGAGTTAGATAGTCCATTTTGAGTTTCAACTTGTAAGACATTTGGGATCAAATCCTCTAGTCTTTTCAAAGCTTTCTTTTACAACTTATCTAAGACTTGTTTCGGGTTTTAGTGGCGTTTACTTTTTGAAATACATGTAGACTTAGTTCTCACCTCTTATATAGGTGAAGGGTTAAGGGCTGGACAAGTGTTTGATCATAGGTCCTAAGGTTTGAATCAACATTGATTCTTGGGTTTAATCACAAGTTGATTAGGTTCATATAACTACCTGAGGCACAACGGCATGCACGATGCATGCCATACCTGTCCACATGCCTGATAGGGCAGATGTGCGGCACTCATGCACACATACTGTATGAGCGTATGACACGTTATGTGCGCGCACATGTGTGACCCCTCACATGATGCCTACATTTTGGATTACATCTCATTTTCTCAAAACAATAATCCTTTTTTTTTGTCATTTTGAAAAATTATGAACAAAGTACTATATTTTTTGTAAGCTAACTCAAAACTGATGAACCCAGAGAGTTAGCTCTAAACTTATTAATTATCACGCATAAACTTTCATTGAGTCACTAATCCTTTAGCTTCATCAACATACCACTAAGGCACGAGGCTAAACTCTCATCTCATATGGACTTTCTTACAAAGATTATTCGAGAAGCATCCATTGATATAAATATTATGTATACATTACCTTTCACTCAAGGTTCACAAATAGGACTAGGTCCAATGTCCGTTAACCCAACTAAATGTATCTTGCACCACGAATACCATTTATTCTCTAACCAACATATTAATCCTATAAATCTTCATTCGTGGATGAGCACTCTCATTCAAGTAGCGAACTAACCCCTCGTCGAACCATGATTCAAGGGTTGCCTTGAAGAGCACGACACATGTCTGAATTCTATCTTGTACCAAGGATTCCCGATTATATACTTCATTCAGCTCCCAAGATGAAGGGGATTCAACTTGTGCAATCGCAGTGAGATCTTACCGATCCAGTCAAAGAATCAACATCATAGATCAGAGTCTCTTAGGACACTCCTAAATCAGAGAACTTATACATGATCATGTTTGTGATGTGATGAGAGTTTATTTGGCTAACGGAGTTTAAATATCTCATTATCATATCTCTATCAATCCTATGTAGAAATGGTTTTCCACATATAGGAGTCTCTATCTAGGCGACACTATACCAACTGCCCTGATCAGCCACTTCTTTCACAAGGATATCTGAATATCTCCAATGGTCATAAAAATTCTTGATATTCCCACTAAGATCTTTCAAGAACTTAATCTATAGGACCACAAACTTAGTTTTAGATTGTAAATGTTGAGATCCAATCCTCCCACGAGACACTTTTTGCTAGACTGTTAAATTAAACCAATTGCAATCATGGAACTCAATTAATGCTTGATTTTATATCCAACACATAATACATAGCTCACAGGGCACCAAGTAAATTGCATTCAATAGACGATCCAACATTCTATTATTCAATGTATCCTTCTGCACATAAAGGAATTACTTTCCAAGCAAGAGGAGGAGGTGAACCTTTTGTCACCATTATTGTTCCTACAGACGGCAAGGGACTATCCGTAATGATAAGCAAAATCGTCGAGTTACTAAAGTTTTGACCACTAGAAATTGGCAGAGGTAAGGTAGCATTATGCTACCTTTAGTTTGCGGATCTCTAGAAAACCATCAAGACATACAGGGGTATCCTGCAAAACGTTGAGCTGATATATGGAATGCTTAGACTACGAAAAAAGCCACCTAATAGGCATCAACATACCGCTGACTACCTGAGAGGAAAATGTATCATATCTGGGCTGTCAAACAAGATCCCTGATTATCAAAAACCTGGGAAACATGTAGGGGCAAATCCTGATAGGCAAAAAACTTGGAACCTGTTCTAGAAAAATTCAGCAAGACATTAAATTCTTGGGTAATTATAAAGACAGTTTTGGCAGCCTTACCTTCCCACTACTAAGGCTTCAATGAAGCTCCTAGCTCGATTCTCAAGAAACTCACAGTAATACAGAGAGTTTTTTTTCTAGGGTAATAATAAAGACAAGAGAACAATTTATCGGATCTCTTGGAAAAAGATTGCATCACCATTAGACAAAGGAGGATTGGGGGTACGAAGCATCAACACTTAATAGAGTTATGATTGGAAGTGGGGAGAAAAAAAACACTATATGGTGAAAAAAACTTGGCAACAAACATGTTGAAAGCCAAGTATGGCACGAAAGGTTTCTTGAATGTGGGGAAACTGAGAAAATTATAGAAGCCATAAAAACAGGTTGGAATTTACAAGGAAGAAAAAGGGGGAATCAATATGCATCACGTTGGTGGAATGAACTACAGGTAACACTTATTGCAAATTGGTTCAGTGAACATATCAAAATCAGTGTAGGCAATGGTGAATGCATCAAGTTTTTAGGGGATAAATGGCACAATAATGCAACCCTGGCAGAAACATACTTGAGACTGTACAGGCTAACAACAACCAAGGATATCACTTTAGCTGAGGCAGAGAAATGTATAGACAGTAGATGGAACTAAACACTAAACTGGAAGAGAAACTTAAGAGAGCATGAACTTAAGGAACTGGCTAATTTACTATACCTTTTGTAGGATAAAATACCTTGGGAGTCAGGAGAGGATCATTACCTTTTTGAAGGCAGCAATAAGACTAAGGAATAGGCACAGGAAGGATATGCCACCAATAGGGATGAATGGATTCACATATTGAGGAAATCAAGGCTGTTCCAACATAGACCAAATCCCCACACTGATATGCAACTACTAACACTCCAGGTTTATCTAGAAACTAAATCATGGACATGTGCATCCATGTTGCCAGAGGAGGTCATTTCTACAGTCTTGGATGTGAGGGTCGGGGGTTGCAGCCCGTGGTACGGGAAACCTAGTTAGTATCTCCCTGAAAATGATCTTCAAATTTGTCACACGGTCATTCATTGTAGTGGATATCAATCTACAATAATCATGGTCGTGAGTTGCATCATTTTTTTGCCCTTTCCATTGTGTGCATCATAAAGAATCAAACAAGCATTAAAAAAAATAGATTTCGTAATAGCTCACTCCCCCATATGTTACCCCAAAAATTCTCTCTTCCCAATTTCTCCCAAAAAAGGCTTAGAATATAGTAATGGAACGGGTTCACTCGCTGTTAGTACTATCTTTGTTCTTTTGAATTCCAATTCAAGTAAAATGAGAGCTAAGGTGCGAACAGCTACTAATGGATGCAAATAAGACAACAAACACGATAAGCAAAGCACTACAGATGAATACCGAACCAAAAAGATTAATACAAATGAAGAATGAATTGTATGAAAAATAACCTAAAACTATGAAAACCACTTAGATAAATCCAAAGTTTATTTAAAGTATGGAAGATAAGATTTTCTAGACCAACATATTTGTTTTCTCAATTTTTTTTTTCGATTTTTAATAAAATTACCTTTTTTAAAAAAAAAATTATCCTATGTCGAGCATGACTCTACAAGGACTCGAAAAGTGAAAACGGAATTGAAAAATGAGACTCTTAATTCCTTATAGATGACTCCAACTAGGGATGGGCATTCGAAAATTGGAAATCGAAAATGGGAATTTCCGATCCGATCCGAAATTATTTCGGAAATGGAATTTGATTTTTGATTCAATCCGTAATTTTTATTGGAATTCGAAAGTCGGAAATTGGTTCAGTAATTTGGAAATTCGGAAATTTGGTTCGAAAATTCTGAATTTCCTAAAAATAATAATAATAAAATATTGGATAAAGGAATAATCAAAGATTTAAGATAAAGGAATAATCAAAGATTGAGAGATATAAAAAAATCCTATTCTACCCAAAGCCTGAGCTGAGCCTGAGAATGAGATAACGGGAAGATCAAAATTCAAATCATAGTTAAGACACTAAAGGAATAATCAAACAGGCAATGAGGCAACATCACAAATAAACCACTCCTTGTTGTCCGTCCACCTTGGCACCTTGCAGTAGCACATGTTCGATCAACTAACCCAGATAGATTAAAGACAAGACTGCAGAGTGCAGGTCCAACATTGCAGTGCAAATACACAAATTGGAGTAGAAAAGTGAAAAAATAAAATAGTAAAGGCGGAAGCACAATGCACAAATTGGAGTATAAAAGTCGATATATAGAGTATAGACAATACAAATTGGAGACACTTTGGAGTTTCACAAGGTACTCTACCCATTCCACATTCAGCCTTTAGCATTGCGTGTACAAACATAAACATCAACTGAGAACACAGAAGTTTGTGAACTCTATAAGCTACTAAAGATATCCATTATATTTAGTAGCTTATGCATTCTGAGCAGTAGCCAAGTAAAACTTGAATGTTTGAGTTAATGAAGTTTGATTGCGGCATATTTATGGTTGATTGGACTAATGAATTCGATAGAAGACACAACTTGAAAGAATTACAACAGTTATGATAACTCGGCCATCTTACTATTACAAACATACACAAGCTAATATAGAACATCAACATTTGGTAAACATTCACAATCAACAAACACAAAAAGATAAGAAATCAGGTCGAGGCAACTGGAAAAAAAAGCCTGGAACTGTTCCAAAGTCCAAACAAAAAATGAATGTTCATATTAAATGAAGATGGTTACAGATGGTTGGATTGGGGACTAAATCATGATCAAGAAAATCACACATTTTGAATCGGACCTACGTGTACTAGGAAACCATGTAATGAAGCATTTTGTTGAGCTTAAATGCTATTTGACACTAAACAATACACACACTCACAGAACAGATTCCGCAAATATAATTAAAATCTATCAATCGATGACCTAATATGCAATATAAGTAAACTCCACAAAGAAATAGTCAGTTGTTAACTACTGCTCACAACTCACAACTCACAGTCCACAAAACATATTCCGCAAAAAATAAAACTTTCACTTCACTGATGAGAACTCCACAAAGAAATATTTACTACTGATATCATGCCTACCGTAAAGTTTAAGCAGTGGGAAGACATCACGTTGTTGCTGCGGCCCGCGTTGGACTCAAAGGACGAAGTAGTCGAGAGACGCACGATTCGAGCTTCATGATGCTGACCCACAGGCTACAACTCAATCTTCAGCGGAGAGTCAGAGATGGAAAGACGCGAGACGAGAAACCCTTTTACGGTGAGTTCGATTAGGGATAGGGGTGATTTCTGTATGTCTCTTCTTTTACGGCGATGGCAAGTTCGGTTAGGGTTAGGGTGCCAGATTTCTGTAAAATGAATTATGATATGTTCCTTCTTCCTTGCTATTTATTTACATGCCAAAATGACGTCGTTTCAGTGTCTACGAACGACGTCATTTTGAGCATAACCAATTTTTCTTAAAAAAATTTGGTAATTCGAAAATTTTGAATTTTCAAACATGTTTTTTCATTTCGAGCAAAATTGTAATTCGGAAGTCACTTTGTAATCCTCATTCGAACGAAAACTGGAATTTGGCATTTTGGATTGGAAATCGGAATTCAAAATTTTTTTTGAATTTGGAACCAAATACCCACCCCTAACTCACGAAGATAGATCCTTATAGACTTTTTGGGCTGAAAGGGTAATTTTTGAAATTTCATATTTGAATAGACAGATAAATGCGATTAGAATTAAGAACATGAATATTTCCTACAAGAACAATTCAAACCTCGGTTTGGTACCAAAATGATGTGAATTTTTACTAGCGGAAGATAAAAGTGGAGTAAAAAACTTATTCTTGTATCAGTATAAAGACAGGAATAACACAAAATTCGAAATTAACAAAATTAAAAGGATAGATTGTGCAATCCAACAAAAAGTTACACGAAATAAAAGGATGAAAAAGAACGGAGATGGAAGAAATATATCATGTCATAGAAGCCCAATCAAATATGGAACATCAACCCATTGCCAACTACAATGCTAGAAATGAATGTAAACAAGAGGTTCAATCAAACACCTAGCCGATGATCTACTCTGATAAATACAAGAATCATAGAATCAACCTTTACATGACCGCTAAGATGCATGCAACCTAATTATCTTTAGAATAGGAATTAAATAAACAAAGAGATTTCTCTTAAAGCTCATAATGAAATTAACATCAATTTTTTTTCTTCTAAAAAGAGTGAAATATGCCTTTAAATATACTATAATTTTAATGGGTCTAGGATTCTAATCTCTAGACTTTATTTGAGCCTATCCTAACTTATTTGCTAAAAAGTAGGAAATCACCTAATTACATAAAAAATTCTATTAAACTAATGGACTAATTTAATTAAAATGCATAATTAGGAAAATGAACATCCTTCTTGGCAACTTTTAGCAAGGGACATGGTCTCCCACACGTGCAACAACCCATATGCTCGATCTGGTCTCAATAACTTGCGTGCCAACTTACAAATTGAGAACAATATGTTCCGAAAATAATAACTCATCATCAGCCCATTAGAATTTGATCTCCTTTTACCTCAATATGTATTTATAAGTCCTTTACCACTGGGTAAAAATTCAGCTTGATCCAAATTCGTTGAGACCTCACATCGCAAATAAAGTCGACGCTGCGTCTGTTTCAAAATCCATATCTCACGATCTGGCCTTTCAACAATCTCCTTTGAACATGATGATGCCCAATGAGTACTATGTCTCCAGTTAAATTTTCAGAACGATCCAACCATGTTTGTGCCTCTAATTGGAAGTAAACATGAAATTGTGCTTTACTATAATTCAAATCACAGGGCCCAATTAGTTTAAACCATGCAAGAATACAAATTCGTCTAGGGCCTCTAACATTCACATCAAGAGATCTAACATAAGATTACATTTCTTCTATGAATTCGAATTCTCCCTCCGTAAAGTACATTCACTGTTCATCACCCCCAGATGACATTGGAGGTGGAAAAGCTGACATGGAGCCCCCCAATATTCTCCCCCGTCATATCCTCCCTGGTGCATGCTTACGCGCCTGGGTAGTCAACCTGTGTTCCTCCGTACCCCCCATTTTTTTCCTTTCTTTCTTAGCTACTTGCCTTCTCAATTTTACCCTATCAAGGTCTGTCAACCTAACCTCGTCACCTGAAGATGGACTCATGGTCCTTACATCCGCACCAACAGAAACGACTGAGAAGAGTTATCATTCAAGCCGCTAAAACCCCAGTGTATCCCGTAATTGAACAGAAATAGTACCCCAATGAGCCACAGGTTGGGTACAAATTGTGAAGTACAAACTAGTGTTTGATCGCCTTGGCCCTAGAGTAAATCCACAAGAGCCTCTGAAACCAGAACTCAGATATTGCCCACTTTCTTTCTGACAAACTTCCCCACGAACTTCTCGTTAGAGAGCCCCAAAAGCATTTTGAAAAAGCAGAGACATATTCATATGATCAAGTTAGCTCGGAAGGTGGATAGTAAAGGTCTGAACTATGGCTTTCTAATCTTTTAGGATCCGGTGGAAGATGTTGAGCTGAAACTGTTCCCATTTAACAATGTCTGGATAGGGTCTTATAAGCTCCATGTCCATATTGCAAGATATGAGAAAGGGGTGGAACGAGCAAGGATTAGCTAGATAAAAAAACTCCTAAATATGTAACTGATGTGGGTCCTCACTCACAGCCTAAGGTAATTATGAAGACCCAACTGGAATCTATATCTACTGTCATGTTGGGGAAGCATCAAACTGCGGGAGCATCCACAAGTAAGCCAACAGACACACAAACACAAATGGTACACCATCAACTGGTTGAGTTTGATCTAGTCTTCTTTGTGGATTTGGCTGCCATTGGATGGCTCAAGGGTAGCTGGGTGGGAACATTAAAGGTGCCGGATGAATGGAGATGGTGCAACTAGAACTTAAAATTACGGGGTATATAAACTTTTTTGCCAGAGCTATAGGCGAGGGAAAGATCCTGTTGTGGGAGCACGAATCTGCAGATCTACCAAACTTGATTGAAAAGGATCGGGCCTGGCATAAATACTGGCTATCAGTTTTTAGTCTTTTGTCAGAAACAATGACATCAATCGGATGCACCAAATAGACTATGTTGGGTGAAAATAGTAGGTCTACCGATTCAATTCTAGTCCAATGAGGTATGGGAATCTATTGGAGCAAAGTTGGGACGTTTCATCAAAGTGGATGAGAATACTAGGCTGAGACAACTTGGAAGCCGGGCATTTGCTACTCCATATAGAATTTGGGAAACAGGTAACCCACGCTCTTTCTTTGAAATTTGATAATGTTACATATACCTTGCATATCTCTGAAATGCAGGAAACAAGGCCTGTAACTAATTGAGGGAACAAAGTGGATACTACTAGTGATAGTACAAATGATGATCAGTCAATTTAACACTCTTACTCTTAAGCTTCAATGGATGTTAAGCTCCTTGAATATATCTGGATGAAAATGAGCTCTTGTATTCATGAAGATCTCAGAGTTGAGGATGTACAATTGGCTAAAGATAGGATTGATTTGGGGGTTCACACATTGGTGGATAGGGACCAACTTCAAAGATCAATAGTATTGTGTGAGGGCCGAACGAACTGGCATCCAACGAAATTGGAATGGTGGCCTTGCACCATCTAGAAAGTAACCACCGCTGGCAAACATGGAAAGTAATGACAAGATAGAAACAACAGAGGTATATATTGAAAAGCAGGATCCAGTCCAGATTGATTATGCAGATATATGCCCAGCATCTCCTATCACCAGTAAGGGAAATACTCAAAAGGCAGAGGTGGATAACCTACTGCCTTCAGTAGAGATTCAGGAGCAGCAGGAGGTAGATGGTGACCTGGCACTAGAAGGAGATAACCTAACCTTAAACTCCATTGCTGACTTTTCCCACCATTGACTATGGTGGATCCCATAAGTAAGGTGGATCAGCAAACCCCAAGAAAAGCACAAGCAAGGAAGAAGGGTGGAGCGCCTAAAACTAAGAGCAAAACACACAGGGAAACTAACCAATGCAAAGATAGAAAGTTAGCTACCATGGAAAATTGGATAGGCCAACTGGTGGAGCCCTTCAGACCCTAGATAATAGATAACCTTTTGGAGGGTCATCAGGCCAATGAGGCTAATCAAATCCTAGCTACAGGGGAACAATTGGGGCTGACATTGGGAGACAACAAGCAGGAGGATAAGGAGAGACTAATGAGTATGTCAGCTATCTGTAGGGCTAAGGAAAAACCCCAAGTCAAAATAGGTAGCCTGAAGGAAGATATGAGGTGGACAAAATGAAGGTCATAACATATCATGTGAGAGGCTTGAGTAGCCCAGGAAGGAAGAGAAGAGCAGATGAACCTATCCTGATACAGAGGCCGGATTTCATCAGTCTCCATGAGACAAAAATTGAGGAGGTGAGCAAGAAAGTATGTGATCTCCTCTTGTGTGATGTGGATTTTGAGTGGGTGTATCAGGGTATTGTAGGTCAGGTTCGAGGTATGTTATGTTTGTGGAATAAGAACAAATTCAGTAGGCATGGAGTGATATCTCGTAATGGCATTCTAGGTGTCTCATGATGCTGGAATGGAGACACTAAACAATCAAACATGCTGAATATTTATGGCCTTGCTGAGCTATCCTCAAAGCAAGACCAATGGAATGAAGTATCTACGAATGGGAAAGAGAAAATTCACAAGACATATGAAGTCACTTAAGGTCATGAGTAGGATGGACAAATTCCTAGTAAACAATGGATGACTCTGACCATTCTCCAGTCCTCCTATGCTCAAGGATCTTGAATTGGGGTCCTAAGCATTTAAGGATGATGAATATATGGTTAGAGAACAAGGAGTTTATCCTGTTGGTTGAAAATATATGGAACAACACCATCTGTAGTGGTTATGCAAGCTATAGACTAAAAAGTAAGATCGAAGCATTGAGGGAAAGGGTAACAAACTGGAGCAAGAGTGCTCATAGAAGCCTAAGTGATAAGAGGAAAGATGTGCTCAATAAACTCACTGACTTGGATCTTAAAGCAGGAGGAGCAATGCTTATTGAGGAGGAGTAGAATACCCTGTTATTCTACCAGGAGAAATCGGTTAGATTCACCAAGAACTCGGATAGTGTATATTTCTAAAAAGCCAGGATTAACTGGATCCAAAAAGGGGATGCAAACACGGCATATTTTCATAAGTGGATCAACAAACATAGGAGAAGGAACACCATTAATGGGATATGGCAGGGTGATAATTGGATGAAAGACCCGTATCAAGTGAAAGAGTGTTCAAGGATCCACTTTAAGGAAATGTTCTCTAGGGTACCTCGGAACAGACCAAGAATATTGGATATGCAGTTTTTTATGCTATCAACATAAGCAAAAAACAACCTGAGCATACCTTTAAAAAAAACATAAATCATGGCTGCCATCCAGCCTTGTAATAGCAGGAAAAGCCCGAGGATAGATGTATTGAACTTCAGTTTTATCAAATGCTTCATACACCTATTTAAACCTAATATTATTCAAATGTTTATGGAGGTTTACAGGAACTGCAAGGTAGTAAGAGGGAGCAACGCTGCACATATCACACTGGTGCCCAAGAAGGATAAACCACGATTGCTCAATGACAAAAATCTTTCAAAAGTTCTGGAAAACAGGATGAGGGAGGTGCTGGATGATATCATTTCTCCAACACAAATGGCTTTAATCAAGAACAAGAAGTTAGTGCATGGAGTGCTGATTGTTGATGAAGTTGTAGATGAAATTAAAAAGTTGAGGAAACAAGCCATTATCCTAAAGGTAGATTTTGAAAAAGCATTCGATACTATCAATTGGGAATACCTATTTGATGTTCTAGCTCAGAAGGACTACGCCCCTGCTTGATTTGGTGGATAAGGGAGTTGATGCAAACTGCATCTACATCAGTGCTTCTAAATGGGAGTTCCACACTTGATTTTTTCCCAAAACAGGACAGATATAGGGTGATCCGTTTTCCCCTTTCCTCTATGTATGATTGTTGCTGAGGGTCTGTCAATGATAATCAATAAGGCCATTCAACTGCAAATGTTGAAGGGCCTAGAAATTGGGAAAGATAAGGTGTTGCTCTCCCACCTCTAGTTTGTGGATGATACCCTAATGATGGGGCAGGCAAGCTGGAGCACAATTACCATGTTCAAAGCATTACTGCAAAACTTTGCACTGGTTTCTAGGCTGAAAATCATCCACACAAAGAGTGCATTGATTGGCATACACATGAATCAGCAGCTTGTGGAAGACATGGCATCATAAATGGGATGTGGCAAAGGAAAGCTGCCATTTAAATATTTGGGGCTTCCTGTGGGGGACAACATATCCAGAGCTGAAACGTGAAAGCCTGTCTTGGAAAAATTTTGCAAGTCACTAATTCTATGAGACCACAAGCAACTCTCTCCAGGACGCAAGCAAACTCTGAGAAATTCAGGACTGACATCCCTTCCATCCCACTTTTTTGTTGTTGTCAAAGCCCCCCAGCAGGTTATCAAAAAACTAATTTTCTATCAAAGGACCCTATTTCGGAATAGCAAGACTGGCCATAACAAAACAAGTTGGATATCGTGGAAGAAGATAGCATCACCAGTGGAGATGGGTGATTTAGGAGTCAGATTCCTTGAGAGCTTCAATGATGTTATGTCAGGAACATGGGTTGCAAGAAAACTTGCAGGAGAAACAAGCTTAGTCATGGATCTGCTCAGATCCAAGTATGGAATTGATGGGGTGTTGACTGTGGGAAGATTCAGGGAATTAAGAAGACCAATGGCAGCTGGAGGTAGAACAAAGGAAAGAAGAAGAGGTAACGCTTATGAATTTGGGTTGTGGAGGACAGTCCAGGGGATGATGAATACTAGCTGGATGAAACAGTATGTAAGGATAAGGGTGGGGGTGGATCTGGGGTGAAATTTTGGCTTGATGGGTGGCATCATAACACGTTATTATCAACAAAATTTCCTAGACTTTTCAGAGTAGCAGTAAACACAAATG
Organism: Pinguicula moranensis; assembly: GCA_028565015.1. Taxonomy (NCBI): domain Eukaryota; kingdom Viridiplantae; phylum Streptophyta; class Magnoliopsida; order Lamiales; family Lentibulariaceae; genus Pinguicula; species Pinguicula moranensis. Next base: position 14,487 of record JAOWBN010192572.1, read on the forward strand.
CATAAATTATGGATTTAGGATACTGGGACACAAATTCGGGCACCTAGAGGTGGACTTGGAGCTGGAGGAGTCTGCTGAGAGATATTGAAATGGCTGACTTAGATGACATGGTCTGTTTCTTGCAAGACGAGTCTGTCAGATGCATAAGACATGCAATATATTATTTTGAGGAAAACTAGGACGAGGCCTACACTATTAAATGAGCCAACAATAAGATACTGGAGCTGAAACAACCTGCATACATGCAACCAAAAGCGAGTATGTTATCTGTTATATGGAATAAACTGGTGCCAAGAAAAATAATCATCTTTGTGTAGAAGCTATTGCAGAATGCCTTACCTACTACATCAGCTCTACAGAGAAGGAAAATAATTCCGGAGACTTAGGACACCCCTTGCCCCTATGTTTACATGCCCATGAAACAAAGAAGCATCTTTTTTCCATTGTCCTCTAAGTGTACAGGTTTGGCACGAGTTGACGGCATTGTTGTCCCCAACTCTAATGATTCCAAACGAACAAGCACCCACACTACAAGAGTTTTCAATAGCCAAGCCCCAACAGGTAGAGAAGGAGACCTGGCAATCAGTATTGTATGCAGTGTGCTTGAATATATGGTCAGTAAGAATTGCAGCACACTTCCAGGCGGGTGAGATCACCTCCCCACAAATGGTGATCAAAATACAAAGGGTGGCCTAGTATTGGATAAAAGCAAAAATACTATCTTTCTCCTACTCACTCAATGGTTGGATCCCTAAGCCACTCACCTGACTTAAGCACTGAGAATAACCAGAATAGCACACAACAGTCCTAAGAACATGATAAATGATCTAAGGGGAGCAAGATTCATACTCAGGCAGACACTGCTGCTCTGGATAGAGATGAGTAAGGACAGTACTAAGCTGTACGTTCATGATATTTCTTTTGAATGGTGAGATACGTTTTTTCCTCCCACACATCCATACCCCTTTTACAGCTTTTAGCCTGAGTAACACTCTTTATAAAACTCCATACAAGCGCAACAGAACAAAGCGGAAATCTCCTTACAAAATATCTAAATGTAAGTAACAAGGCAA
>JAOWBN010192583.1:0-15558 GCA_028565015.1 Pinguicula moranensis
TTAAGTGTCACTACACTATAGTTGATGAGATTAACTATTTCCTTCAAAAGGAATTGGCTGAGAACATGCTAACCTGTCTGTATTAGTGATTCTTTGTCTCACTAATACTATGGTTAGGGATGTTTAGTATTGATAACTTTAATTAGAGTGGTCCCTATCATCACAGCTCTTTGTGATACACTCTATATTATCAATGCTAGGCTTCACTATTTTATGTGTTATAAATAAAAAAGTAGTGAAGGTTACTACAATCATATATACAACATTAAAGTGTTAATATATAGGTTTAAGGTGATTGGCCTTAGGACATAACACTAACAGAAAAGCCTTGCATGGAGTAAGCCATATCACACCTGCAAAGAAGAATCAACAAATCAGAACAGCAAAGAAATAAAAGATTCACCAACGACAAAAAAATATAGCATAGGAAATTGTTGAGATTCACAGGAAGAAGAAGGTTAAGCTCACGATTCTCCAGTGTTACAAAGTTGATGACTCTAGTAAGGAGTAAAGACGAAGAGCCGGCCAATCTCCTGCTAGGAAGAAACAAATCTTACCGGAGCTCCACGTGACCAGACATGAGGTGCTAATTATTGCGGAATAGCTCTAGGTGGTGACACGATCCTCCATCAGATCGATTTCTGCCAGAGGTAGACGATGACGGCACTCAAAATGAAATGGGAGATGGACTTGGGTGAGATTGAAGCTATTCTCGAGAAATAGGGGATTTGCACAACAAGCTCAGTGATGCCATCCACTCCAGTTCTCGAGCTCATTTCCTAAGCACCATCAAGAATCCGATGCGGAATTCTAATGAAGCGGCAAAGCGACGACGATTTTATTACGTCATGGAAGAGCACATGCAACCCTAATTTGAACTTCATTATCTTGTTGGGACAATTTTTTCTGCTGGGCCACATTTATGCGGGTTACCTCAATTTTGGGCCAAATCCTTGGAGTTGGGTATTATTTTTGTGTTGGGCCAATTGGTGGGTCTGCTTCCTTGGAAATTATTATGTTGTTGGACATTATTCAGTTGGGCCGTTTTATCTTTTGGTTGCACTTCTCATTTGGGCCTTTTGACTCTCTTGGGCTGAACTTCATTACCTTGCTGGGCCAATTTTTTAGTCTAGCCTCACTGCAGCAACCATTATGATGCATTCTCTGGGCATAATTTCCTATTGGACTGGCCTGCACGGATCTATTGGGCTTCATTATGCTTGGACCTTCAATTTTATTTCAGTTATTTACATTTTGTTACCCCTCAACGATATGAAGTATTTTTTTTTCTTGTTTTTTTTAAACAAGCTTCACGTGTTATTTAAATCTCAGCTTTCGGGGAGGTGTTGACCGTACCCTTGATACATCAATAGAGGATTCACATGCCCCATCAGTCCACCAACCAAGGCATTCCATGATATGTCAATCGAGGCGTAACAATGCAGATGAAGCCTTGCACCGAGTTAGTCATATCACACCTGCAAAGAAGAATCAACAAATCACGGCAAAAATTCTAGCATAGGAAATTGTTAAAATTCATTATCTATATATGTCTATGCAATATTTAACAAACATCAAGCCTAAGATCAATGGAAAACATGACTTCCTTCACCAAAATCCCAAAACCACCATGGCCTCTCTAACATCTTTAGACTTGCTCTTCTTGAACGAGTTAAGCGTGCTTCTTGGTATACGCAATGCACTTCATTGGATTTAGGCACCTAAAATCGATATTACTCCATATCCATTGGAGTGTAGAGTAGTAGTTCTCCAAAGGACTATCCCCTTGCCTCATCCGACCACATCGACACCTCAAGTCATACACCTGTGATCTATCAGATCCGTCGAAAAAGGTTGCCTTCAAGGCTGTTCGGAGGTCCTTTGCCGTATTGTAATGAAGATAGTCATGCATAGTGGTTGGATCCATATCGCCTGTCTTCCATTTATGGAACTCTGCGCTTGCTACATCAGATACCTCGCCATAAGATGCTCGAGTTTGTTGCATCAAGTGATGAACATCTCAAGCAATTGACTCAAAAACGAGAAGTTGGAGTTATTTAGTCGTTCACCAATCTGAGGCCCCATCATGGGCTGCTTATGGCTGACTACCGAGGTTTGAACTGGCACAACCACGCATCTTTGTTCTCCTCAGTGTTTGTCATCATAAGCTATTGATAAAAGACTGTAAAAAAAAAGATCTGGTTTGCAGAAGAACGTGAGCGGCCGTGAGAAAAAAAAAAGGTTTCTCAAACCTGTTCTTATATATATGCACGGCCAACTTCCTATTCCTATTATCCCATGTGATAAGCACTCTCTAATTACAAGAAATATATTTACCAAACTTAACACGATCCTACATACTATAACCTCTCCCCTACCTCCTGTTAGACAGAGAAAAAATGGTTCAGGAAACTTGATTTCATTCAGATACTTAATCGAGTACATATAGGAGAGGTTTTTCCCGTGTCAAAAGTTTAATGGGGTTGGTGGTACATTAGGGAGCGTGACTCACGTTCCCTATTTGTTACAAATCATATTTCTACTCCACTAAACATATCTAAAAATATTCCTACCTAACAATATCTCTACCTAACAAACATATCTAACAATATCTCTACCTAACACTTTCCCTCAAGTTTGGTTGTCGGATCCCCAATACCCAACTTGTACAACTATCTTTAAACATCATTTTTGACACTGCTTTAGTTAGGATATCAACCAGTTGGTCTTTAGATTGAACAAACGGAAGACTCAGAATGTTGTCTTCCAATTTTTCTTTGATGAAGTGACAGTCCACTTTTATGTGTTTTGTTCTGTCATATTGGACCGAATTACCAGAGATGCTTATGGCTGCCTTGTTATCACACTATAATGGAGTCGGATCTCTGACTGGGAACCCGATCTCCATAGGAAGTTTTCTTAGCCAAAGTATTTCAGCAAGTCCTCGAGTTACCCCTCTAAATTCAACTTCAGCACTTGAGAGAGCAACCACTTTCTGTTTCTTACTTCTCCAAGCTACAAGATTACCGCCAATCATTATAAAGTATCTAGCGGTTGATCTTCGGTCTACTTGATTCTCGACCCAATCAGGATCAGTGTATCCTTGGATATCTAGATGCCCAAATTTCTTAAATATAATTGTGTCCCGCTGTTCCTTTCAGATAACGAACTATCCTGTGAGCTACTTCCATATGGTTTGTTTGAGGTCGATGCATAAATTGACTGATTACACCTACATCATGGGCTATGTCTGGCCTAGTGTGGGAGAGATATATTAGTTTTCCAACTAACCTTTGATATTGGTCACGGTTTGCAAGACTCATCTTCTCATTAAACTGAAGCTTGCGGTTTATAATCATTGGTGTCTAGGCGGGCTTATAATCAAGCATTCATGTTTCAGCTAAAAGATCCATTATGTATTTTTTTTTTAGAGATAAATATTCCATGGGTCGACCTAAGTACTTCAATCCCAAGAAAATACTTAAGTCTCCCAAGATCCTTCATTTCAAATTCTTGAAACATGTTGTTTTGGAGTTGTTTGATCTCATCAATATCGTTTCCTATAATAATCATATCATCAACATAAATGATGAGGCAAATAACCAACTTACCGTTTCTCTTGAGAAACAGAGTATGATCCGAATTACTCTGAATATATCCGTATCTTTTCATAGCCACTGAAAATATCCTGAACCAGGCTCGAGGTGACTGTTTGAAATCATATAGTGCCTTTTTTAATCGGCAAGCTTCTCTCTTTTTGGACTCTGAAGCATAACCTGGAGGTGCTTCCATATATACTTCTTCTTTTAGGTCTCCATGTAGGAAATTATTTTTTACATCAAATTGATGGATGGGCAATCTAGATTTGCTGCAATAGAGAAAAGTACTCTGATTGTGTCAATTTTTGCCACTGGTGAGAAAATCTTAGAGTATTCTAGGCCATATGTTTGTGTGAAGCCTTTAGCCACAAGTTTGGCCTTATAGCGTTCAATCGTTCCATCCGCATTGTGCTTCACACTGTAAACTTTGGTAATTTGGTTAGGTTTATTAAGCAACCAAAGAAGTCATGCAATCGTATGCAATGCCATTTTCCGCCCATCTTTCTTAATACTTTTTTGATTTGTTTCTCACAAAATTGAACGAAGTTCTGGTTTAGCTTGATTATGTCTAGCTGACACAATATCTATCCAAAACTATACTTCATCTCACACTTTTTGAGCCATTAAGCAAATAAAAATACATGAGTAAGTTCTTCCGGCACCTCAAAGTATGAAGAATTACTTATGACTACTCATAAAACATTAAGTTGCCCAATATTGTCTTTGGTCCCCTTTTTACTCTATATAGAAGTCTATTAGGAGTTTTGTAAAATATCTTGATAGGCCAACTTTGTAGGTTTTGTTATCTCATAAAACTTGCCCTTAATCTTCCTATCATGATTCCCATAGTTATCTACAGCCCTGTGCATTGAGAAAAAGAAAAGAGATTGTTGGCTTCTTATTAGGAGTTCGACTCATGGGTGGAGCGATGGTGGGGTGAGGGCCAAATGTTGTATTAGAAATTTCTTGGGAACCAAAGCTGTTTTAGAATTTTACATGTAAATTAAAATATAAAAAATAGTTTCACCCATTTTCTTCCTCTCTCAATAGTTCCTGTCTTCCTAACTCCGTTTCTAGTTCGAATGTAGCGATAGGCAAACGGGCTGGAAATTCTAGCCCGGCCCGATGGGCCTAGCCCGTTGGCCCTTTTAAAATATTAGCCTGCCTGGCCTGCGCCGTTTTTGTAATTTTTTTATTATTTTTTTTTAAAAAAAAATTATGTTTTTAATATTTTTTTTAGAGCCCTCCCGTTTTTAAAAAATTAATCCCCGCCCGGCCATTTTTCGCGGAAGGCCTGCCGCCACCCGGTAAAAAAATGGGGGGGCACCGTTTGCCTACCTCTATTCGAATGGCCTGATAACCAGGGGCGGAGCCCCCTTGTCCATCCCTTTCCTCCATCCCGGCTTATAACTAGCAAAAGATTTCATAACCCCATCCCATGGCAATGTAAACTAAAAGAAAGTCGAACAATAAAAGCAATAATATAGAGCAATTGAGATCAAATCCATAATCACATAGTCCATGTTAGCCTTTTCTCCATGACAACAAATTCCTAAAAAATTAGAAGTGTAAATCCATTGCAAATTCCCAATAGGTTAAGCTCATAGGGGTGTGCATGTGTGAGCCAACATATAAAGTGGATATGTGTTACTCTATTAAAACCTTAGTATCAAGGTTAGATTGTATCACCATATTTCTTTATATGTAGGTATAAATTTGTGTTTGCAATCCGTGTGAGATACTTGTCTTAACAGTATTCGATTACCACTTCGGGGAGCTAATTTCATATTGGTTTGTAATATATTCTTCTGTTGAGTGCAAGGTGGATATTTTTCTTTACATAATCTATTTCAAGTGGACACCCTAATCCTACCGCCATCATCCCATCCCGCAAGGGTGAGCTAGAATTAAGTAGGAGGTGAAAATAATTGTTTGAGTATAGTGCTCGGGTTGGATCTAGTCCAATCAAGTATGCACGTTCAGATGTTGCAGTAAAAACTGAAATAGTCAAAATAAATCGAATAACCGATCTATAAGTTCACGAGATCAGAAATTTATCTAAATTTCAAAAGGTTGGGCAAATAACACTGAGTTTTGAGTCGCAACGTCGGTCTACAAATTGTCACAAATGCGACGGCCATCCAAGGTTACTATGACCATTTGATACAGAGACAACTTCAACTTTGCACCCATAGCTGACTTCTTTATAATAGAAACCACAAGTTTGGATTTGGTTCAAATATCCATCAAAATATTAAGTATAAAAAATAATTAAATTAAAGAACTGTAAAAAAAAATATTAAATACTATCCAAAATAAATATGAAAATAAAGACCTATTAGAATTGATAAAGTGCTATCAATGTTTTATAGTGTAGTGGTTACCACAATGATATTTGAATTCAAGCATGATACTACCAACTTACTTAGATAATCTTTATTCATTATTCCACAACAAATATGATTGTTTACTTTTTGTTTCTAAAAAAGTGGGGTGGGGGTGTTCAACGATCTTAGCGATAGTGGTAAACCCCTTATTGCTTCCACTACCGCTAAGTTAACGGATTTGAAAAATCCATCCGCTATTCTGCTAACCGCTATTCCGCTTCCGTTACTACCGTTAAGATAGTGGTAGCAATAGCGAAAATCACTAATTTCGCTAGTAAAAAAAAAATACAAATAGAATAGCCACCTGTAGTCTGCGGTATTTGTAACTGACAACAGTAAATCAACATTTTTCAACATTTCATTGTTTATTCCACTTAGCAAAATAGTTAGAGTCCAGTAACATAATGTTTTCAAGTTTCAACAACAAAACAAACAACCAATTCATTATCCATTCTAGGTCACGATGAATATCAAAGTATAAGTCGTGACATGAGTTCCTATGAAACCTAATTCAACTCTGCAAAACAAAATACGCAAGTTGATGTAAAGTTAAAACTTAAAAAAATGGTACTAGCAGAAGTAGTGGAATCCGCTACTGCCGCCCGCCATCGCTTCCGCTAATGTAGAGGATTGCATTTCGGTCACCGCTTCCGCTTCCGTTATATCGTCGTAAGCGGCATAGTGAAAACGATAGCGATTTTTCGTCACTATCGCTACCGTTGGACAGCCCTATTAAAAAGAATTGAAAAGGAGCAAATAGGAATCAAACCAAGCATGATACTATCAAATGATCTAAACAATCCTTATCCATTATTCCAAAATAAATACTTAATATTTTTGTGGAACCAAATTAAAAAAAATAAATTTTTATATATATATAATTTTCTTTTAAAATCCTGGGAGATCATGCCCCTGCCTCCGCCAAGCCATTCCGCCACCACCCCACCTACAAAATATTGAAAAAAATAAAATAAAATATTTGTGTTTGTCCCCCACCGCATTCTATTTGGATCTTGTGTTGTCTTATGCGAAATCATGCTCAGTTTCTGCCTTCACTAAGTTTGTAATGGCTAGGACAAAATAAATGATGCTACAAGGCAAAAATCGATCATGAATCAAGTCATTAGGCATGAGTCGTGGTAATTCTTGATTTCCAGTTTAAACCTAATAAGTTTTTCCTCAATCAAAAGTAACGCTATAGGCCCTTAACCAAAAAAACAAATGTAACAATATATGTAAATGAATAAAGTTTATATCTAAATTATTATATATATATATATTAAATTTATGCTCACCTCTCCTAATACGGTTTTGTCTCTACTTAGACTGATTTTCAATAAATTTAAGACAATTATGTTGTAATTTCAAATATGGCCTTCGTAGCATGTTCTACTGTTTGATGGGTTGGACTTGGGCTAGACGGGCCCATTGAGGAATAAGATCTGCTACTGCTTGTCCAATTGGAGGAGAACTCTTCATTTTCAATTACTTAAATTTATTGGAGCTGCAGTTTAGAATATTATATTCTTTAATTTGGCTGAAGATAAATGATAAATGTTAAGTATAGGTTATTTTATTTTGATATGGTAGATAATACATTTGCATTTGAACATTAAATACTGTATTGTTTTAACATATCTTGAATTTTCAACTCACTTAATTTTTTTTTATTTGGACACCACATTAAATTATATTATCCATTGGGTCTAAGCCCTAACGGTTTTGTTCTTAGGGCTTTTATCCCCAAAAGGTCTCTTTCAATATTTGTGGTATCCAACTTATTAAACACTATTTTGTTTCTTCATATTTTTCATATGTGAGACAATTCAACACTCTCCCCTCAAGTCCAACAGGGCATACCCAGTTGAGACTCGAATTTCACAGGCCCACCCTATTTCTATAGGGTTACCAATGCCAACACAAACCCATATCCGGGGCAACCCTACCTCGGGCCCAATAATCGGGGACTCCACGGGCCAGGCTTCAAAGTTCATGTGACCGGGGCAGCTATAAAATTACTCGCCATTCTCTGACAGGTTTTTGTATCTTTCTGGGGCCTAGTCTGATCTCGTGGAAAACAAAAAACAGCCAACCATTTATTGCTCCTATGTTGAGGCTGAATACCTGGCCATGGCAGCAGCTGTAAGAGAGCTTCTCTGGCTCTTCTCTATGTTGACTGATTTCAGGATTTCTATCCCTCTTCCAATATCCTTTTGGTGTGATAATAAAGCAGCATTGCACATCACTGCTAATCCTGCCTTTCACAAGCGTACGAAGCACATTGAAATAGACTGTCACGTCGTTAGAGATCAGTTTAAGGTTGGATTCATTCTGCCGGATCATGTTTCTTCTCATGAACAGCTCGCTGATCTTTTTACTAAGCCTCTTGTTGATGTTGCCTTCAGTTATTTGTTGTCCAAGATGAGTCTCTGGGGAGCTCATCTTGAGGAGGGGGTGATGAAGAACTCAGCAGCACAGCCAGTTGACAGGAGTGATCTTTGCTCAAGCTCCAGCAGTGAGAAAAAACCATAGTTATTAAACAGAGGAAATCCTCTGTTTCCTCTGCTTGTTGAAACAGAGTAGCACCAAAGCAGAGCAGATCTGGCGTGTCTTATGCCAGCCGATGACATACGATTTAATTGTTGACTAGGATAACATAGTCATTGGTGGCCCATGATTTGCAGCCGTTGATGCACATTGAATCTACGACATAGTTCATTTACGCGTTTTGTTAAGTAGTTAGCGTTTCTTTTCTGATTTGTATATAAGCAACAACATTTGTAATTAACGTACACTTTTATTTCTATAAATCAAAAGGCCAAAAAGAGTGGGGAATTTTCCCCCGAAAACCAAATGCTGCAACCTTTTTTCGATCTAAGTTTTCGCAGCATTTTCTCTTTTCGATTTCATGGTATCGGAGCAATTTTAGATCCGTTGCAGATTTCTGCGTGAAATTGATCGATAGAATTGGGAAAAGATTATGTAAATGAAGAACTGTTGTCAACTACGGTGAAGGAAAACCAGATCCGCAGAAAACTTGACGATTTAATGGAAGAGCCGCTACTTGTTCATGGATCTGAAAGCCCTGGAATGCAACTGGTCACCGTGTTGTTTATAGAAACAAACTTTCTCATGTGGAGGAGTGGAATGATTTTGGCATTGGATGCAAAACAGAAGGTAGACTTCGTAGATGGTAGCCTAAGAAAACCTGATGAAAATTCTCACCTATTTCTGAAATGGAAACGTGCAAATAGCCTTGTTTGTTCTTGGATTAAAAATGCTATGGTGCCACAGTTGACAAAGCAATTTATGTTTGTGCATGATGCGAGAGAGTTGTGGGATAATTTAGAGACAAGATTCGGAATTACTAATTTGCCACACTTGTTTGACATCAAGAGAAGTATTGGAGCCTTAAGACAATCTAATCAGACAGTGTGTGAACACTATGGTAATTTGAAAATGCTATGGGATCAGTACAGTCAGTTAAGACCAGTACCACACTTAGAAGGAGATGTTGGCCTTCTGCTGAAGAAATGTGAGAATGAAGACAAAGTAATGGAGTTTCTAATGGGATTAAATGAAGTGTATGACTCTGAAAGGGGAAGGATAGTGAACATGGATCCATTACCTTGTATTGAGAAGGTTTACAGCATGATCGCCACTGTTGAAAAGAATAAAGAAGTGAGTGTTCATATGACTGGTCGTGATGATTCTTTAAATAGTGCAATGTTGGCAAAATCCACAGGATGGAAGAAGGAATATACTGGAAAATCCAGAGTGGATAGAAGTGGATTGAAGTGTGCAAATTGTGGAAAAAGTGGCATGTAATCGCAAATTGCTATAAGTTGAAGGGTTGTACACATTGTGGAAAAACAGGTCATGTGGTATCTCAATGTTACAAACTGAAAGGCTATCCGAAGCGTTGGAATGATCAGAGGAGAGGTGATAGAGGCAATTCTGCAGCAAATGTCACTTCAACGAAAACTGAAGGGAATACACCATTGGACAATGGTTCAGAAGGAAACATTTATGAACTTATTGGAAGTATGCAGAGGGATTTGAGTCGATTAATGAAGGGAAAGGAACCTGCTGATCAAGTTCATCTTGTACACTTTGGTGACTTTGCAGGTACTTCCACTATGTCCTCTATTACTTGTATTGATAGATCTTTCATAACAAATCAAGACTGGATTATAGACACAGGTGCAACAAGTCACATGTGCATTGAGTTGTCTATGATGCAGAATGTTTACACTTTTAATGCTTCTGCTCCGATTTGGCTGCCTGATGGAAGTACTAAGTCAGTGACACATAGTGTTGACGTAGCTCTATCTGGTGCTGTTGTTCTGAGATCTTGCTTATATCTGCCTAGTTTTAATTACAACTTACTGTCAGTGAAGAAGCTGTGCAAGATCTCAAATATCTTGTTCCAGTTTCTTCCTAATTATTGCTTGGTTGCTAAAGTATACACTCAAGTTGGAGGTGAGAACTTTGATGAAATTCTCAGCCCCGTTGCAAAGGTTGTTACAGTCTGTTTATTCTTTGCTATTGCTGCTGCAAAAGGCTGGGATATCCAGCAGCTAGACAACAACAATGCCTTTCTACATGGTTCCTTGGAAGAAGAGGTGTTTATGCATCCTCCACTCGATTTTGATGGGGCTAAGAAAGGGCAGGTTTGTCGCTTAAAGAAGTCACTTTACGGCCTTAAACAGGCGTCCAGACAATGGAATCTCACCTTCACTGCTGCCCTCACAGGTTATGGATTCAGTGAATCCTATAATGCCCCTTGTTTCTTTATGCTGCACTCTGATTCTTTTCAGCTATTTTTGTTGGTGTACGTTGATGATATTATCATCACTAGAACTTCTTCTACAGAGATGCAGAAAGTTAAGGTACTTTTGCATGGTACTTTCACCATTAAAGACTTGGGATTTGTCAGATTTTTCCTTGGCATGGAGGTTGCAAGATCTTGTGCTGGTTTATACATTAGCCAATGGAAGTATATCAAGGATCTTTTGAGTGATTGTGGCTACTCGGATAGTTCACCAGTTGCTGCCCCGCTTCCCTGCAATATGAGGTTTGATGCTGAACCATATGAATCTTCACCTCCCTACCATAATCCTAAAAAATACAGGAGAGTTGTTGGCCGGTTGCTTTATCCAAATTACACTAGACCCGACAACACTTATGTTGTGCAACAGCTTAGCTAGTATGTTAAACTTCCTCATGATGTGCAATGGAATTCTGTGGTACATGTGCTGCGCTACTTGGCCAGTCACCCAACTTTGGGCATGTTCTTTCCCAGTGCTTGTGAGCTGAAACTTTCTGCCTACAGCGATGCAGACTGTGGCAGCTGTAGAACTACTCGCCATTCTCTGACAGGTTTTTGTATCTATCTGGAGCCTAGTCTGATCTCGTGGAAAACAAAAAACAGCCAACCATTTCTTGCTCATATGTTGAGGCTGAATACCGGGTCATGACAGCAGCTGTAAGAGAGCTTCTCTGGCTCTTCTCTATGTTGACTGATTTCAGGATTTCTGTCCCTCTTCCAATATCCTTTTGGTGTGATAATAAAGCAGCATTGCACATCACTGCTAACCCTGTCTTTCACGAGCGTACGAAGCACATTGAAATAGACTGTCACGTCGTTAGATATCAGTTTAAGGCTGGATTCATTTGGCCGGATCATGTTTCTTCTCATGAACAACTCGCTGATCTTTTCACTAAGCCTCTTGCTGATGCTGCCTTCAGTTATTTGTTGTCCAAGATGAGTCTCTGAGGAGCTCATCTTGAGGAGGGGGTGATGAAGAACTCAGCAACACAGCCAGACGACAGCAGTGATCTTTTCTCCAACTCCAGTAGTGAGAAGAAACCAGAGTTATTGAAACAGAGGAACCTCTGCTTGTTGAAACAGAGTAGCACCAAAGCAGAGCAGATCTGGCGTGTCTTATGCCAGCCGATGACATACGATTTAATTGCTGACTAGGATAACATAGTCATTGGTGGCCCATGGTTTGCAGCCGTTGATGCACATTGAATCTACGACATAGTTCATTTATGCGTTTTGTTAAGTAGTTAGCATTTTTTTTCTGATTTGTATATAAGCAACAACATTTGTAATTAACGTACACTTTTATTTCTATAAATCAAAAAGCCAAAAGGAGTGGGGAATTTTTCCCCCGAAAACCAACTGCTGCAACCGTTTTTCGATCTGAGTTTTTGCAACATTGTTTCTTTTCGATTTCAACATATTATCTAATTTTGAAATAAATATCCAGTAACTTGTTTAAGCAAATCTGAGTTTCTTGATATTTTATAATCAAGGGTTGGATTTGGTCTTCGTTATAAAATAATAGTAAAAGTAACTTGCATTAATGATTTTCTTTTTCATCATTGTATTGTTACTATCATTATTATTCTTTTTCATTTTATTTTGTTACTCAGTATTTTTTTCTGACCATGGTATCCTAACCATTTTTGTTCGACTAATCCATGGGATCATGCACTACGACTAGGGGTTTTGTTACTCATTATTAATTACTTACAAACATCAAAAGGTTTTCAGATTTAAGAGCATAATCAAAAAGGTTTTCGCTATTACTTTTTTATGTTACTACACTTTTAAGGGTTCGTACCTCTAAAAAAAATTAGATTCGACTTATTTTTCTTCTTTTTCAGATTATTTTAGTATCAGTGTTTTCAAGCTTCACTTCTACTGCTAATTCTCATTTTTCTTTCGGTTATAATATTCTCTTAAGTAGGTATGAGTAGAGATGGGCGTGCCGGGCTGCCCGGCCAGGCACACCTGGGCCCGGCGGGCCCGGATCTAGAAAATCTGGACCCGGGACCTTTGCCCTTCCAAGCAGGCTAATCGGTGACGGTTGACCCGACCCGGCCCTCCGTTCCCCGTGCGCCCTCCGTGCCATCCTCCGTACCAACCCTCTGTGCCACCCTCCGAGTTGCGCCGGGTCCGACATGGGTCAGGCACGATTGACCCTCCGGGTCGATTGGATTTATTTTTTTAATTTTTTAATTTTTTCTTTCATTTCGTGTAACGTTATTAAAAAAATTATTTTTATAAATTTTATAAGAAGTCTAAATTTATCGATCTTTTACAAAATTACAAATTTTATAAATGTAAGTTTATAAATAGTTGACAAGTTTATATAAAAATTATAAATTTACAAGTTTATATAAATAGGGTTCATGTTTTATAGTTAGGATTTAGTATTCATCTAGTTTGGATTTAGGTTTAATAATTTATAAATAAATTTATATAAAAATTATAATTTATATAAAGGGGCCGGATCAGTGGCCATACATATACACAAATGTAGACCCATCCGGAAACAAATCCACAGGACAAACAAACTCGTCGGAACTCTGTGTAACGGCGTGGTTTGCCTTCAACGATTACTTCCTCAAGCACGGGCCGTCTGAAGAAAACTGTGATTTTGCAAACACTGCAGCTCTCACTTCTTTAGACCCCAGTAAGTAAGCCCCCCTCCCCCAATTGCTAATTTCCACTCCCAATCATTTTTCAACTGCTCTAATTCTTGATTTCTTTTTCTAGTCTCCAGGCCACAATCATTGCAAATTTCCATCAAGGTGAGATATGAAATTGCACGCTCTTCTGGATTTCCCTTGGGTCATGGAAATCTGACCCATTTTCTGTGTACCGCTGCAGCAGCTTGAGTTATGGCCACGGGAACTTCAGTGGTGCCGCGATGGCGGACTCCGGAGGACTCCGGTGGCGCAGATCTTAGCACCAGCAGTTCAACGGCTGGGAATGGGTATTGGGAATCATTTAGCATTCTTCTTTTTGTTTCAATTGCACTAGTTATCTAGAGAGATGATATGGGAAGAAGACGAGGATCCTCACCGCTCAAACAAAACTCTTGTCTGCGAGTTTGTTTGTCCTGTGGATTTGTTTCAGGATTAATCCCGGCCATTGATTTCATTAAAAATCAATGGCCAGGATGATATGTCTACATTTGTGTATATATATGGGGCCACTGATCCGGGCCTTATAACCCTAAACCCTAAAACTAACCCCTAAAATTCATAAACTCAAAAAAAGATTAAACTCTAAGCTCTAAATTCGAAAATATAAACCCTAAGACCTAAATATCTATAAATATAAACCTTAAACCTCAAACCCTAAACTCTACGGACCCTAAACATAGACTTTTAAGGAAATAGTGTCACGAATGGTGTAAAACTTGATGTCAATATAACCGTCCCCTATAAAAATTATAATTTATATAAAAGTTATAGTTAATATAAAAGTTATAGTTAATATAAAAGTTATAAGTTAATATAAAAGTTATAGTTTATATAAAATTTAAAAGTTTATATAAAATTTATAAGTTTATATAAAAGTTAAAGTTTATTTAAAATTTATAAGTTTATTTAAAATTTATAGTTTATTTAAAATTTATAAGTTTATATAAAAGTTAAAGTTTATTTAAAATTTATAAGTTTATATAAAAGTTATAGTTTATTTAAAATTTATAAGTTTATATGAAAATTATAGTTTATATAAAGTTATAGTTTATGTAAAAGTTAAAATTTATATAAAAATTTATATTCATAATTTTTAAATTTAGGGACTAGGGTTAGGTTTAAGTTTATATAATATTTTAAAATTTATAAATTTTATAGTTTATGATTTATAGTTAGAGTGTTTTTTTTAGGTTTAGGGTTTATTTTTAAATTTAGGGTTTTTGTTAGAGGTTAAATTTGGAGTTTATAGTTAGAGTTTATTTATGATTTATAGTTATAGCTTATATTTAAATTTATAATATTTTATTATTTATGATTTATAAACTATGATTTATATAAATATATAAAAATTATAAAAATTATAGTTTATATAAATTTTTTAGGGGTTAAAGGTTAGGTCGTTAGGGGTTAAAAAAATATAATGTAAATTGTTTGAGTTTAATTATAAATGTTATTAACATTTATGATTAAGTTGCCTACGTATCATTTATGTTTTTATACATAAATGAATCAAAGCTTATATAATTCTCTTATCTTTCTTACCTATTGGCCAACTATTTACCGATCGTCTTCGTCCTCATCTAATACCGGGTTCGTGCTGCTTGCTGATGTTGTATTAGATTCACAGGTATCGAATGGATCTTCTTCCTCCATTTGTTCATGTTCTTGTGCTCTACGTGCAGCAGCTAACCAATCTTTAATGCATGTTTGAAACTCTAGGTTGAGTGGATGGAGGTTTGATTGCCGGTCGCCTAATATACCCGGCTAAACTAAATTCTTGCTCTACGGTCACCATAGAAACTGGGCATGCTAGAAGTTCTTTCGCAATCATCGATAATCCCGAAAAATCCTCTGTTTTGCTCCTCCACCAATAAAGAATATCAAAATTCCAGTAGGAGCTGTAATCGTCACATGTCTGAGCAATCTCAAAGGTAGTTGTTAGATAAGTGTCAAGTTCCACGAAGGTGGAACTTGACGAGGACCTAGGGCGTTTAGATAGGAATTTCATTATGTTTTCCATTCTTCCTAACATTGATGATCTAGACCCCCCACTACTTGAGCCAGTT
>JAOWBN010192594.1:0-15557 GCA_028565015.1 Pinguicula moranensis
TCAACAATGAAATCTTACCTACCCAATTAATGAACCATACTACACACACTCAACCAATGCATCAACGACTGTAAAGCAAAATTACCTACCACCCAATGCTACCCAGTTAATGTACCATAACTAGAAAAGTACAAACTAAGCAATAACTGGCAGTACATCTCTTACCTGCACAATTAATGAACCAAACATAAGTTGCAACAAGCATATGGCACAAAATCTAGCACTACAACTTATAAACATTAAAATGTTCCAGATTGTCAACATTACAATAATCAACATCAATGGTCCAACAACA
This sequence comes from Pinguicula moranensis, assembly GCA_028565015.1. Classification (NCBI taxonomy): domain Eukaryota; kingdom Viridiplantae; phylum Streptophyta; class Magnoliopsida; order Lamiales; family Lentibulariaceae; genus Pinguicula; species Pinguicula moranensis. The sequence continues at coordinate 296 of JAOWBN010192594.1, forward strand.
TTATCACCGTAAATGTTTCTGCCTTTCCAAAAATACATGTTAACGTTTAGGTAAGTTTCCATTAATGAAACAGCCAGATAAATTCGGCACGACCTTCTCCATCTATATTGCTCTAGTAGTAGTACTGTCCATCATGCGTAAACAGGTGATCAACTAAGCAGATCCTGCTCCCAAGGTTCAGCTCTTTATGTTCTTGCAGATGCTTCAGCAACCTGGCAGTTTTCTCCATTTTGGACTCATCATCAAAGAATCTACTCTTGTTTGGAAAATAGTCTTTCTTCTCTAGTAAAGAATGCATCCACATTGGAGAGGGTGTGCCCAGCCTTAGATGCTAGGTTGGTTTGAATATTGGGATTCGCTCTCTTGCGCTTCCCACGGCTTATGCTAGAAGCACCATCCACGCCGGATTGTGCTTTGTCAACATCAAAAGTGTCCTTTGGCTCTGTCTCTTCAATTCTTCTTCATCAAAATCGTGGATGATTTCTTGGACCTCTGTAGGTGTCATAGGAGGTTCCTTTTCTGCCATTACATGGTCGCTTGCACCTGATCCTGTAGCACGGTACTGGTCGAATAACTCACACCACAAGTCATAGTAGAGGAAAAACTTGCCTCTCATTGCTAGGTACTTGCTGTTCACCTGTACATAATCAATGAAACGAATGCCTCTTCAGCGTTGTCATACTCACAAGGATTAAAAAACATACAAAATACGGAAAGAGGTAGTACCGGTGCGTATTCGGTCCACATATCCTCAGAGTCAACGATGATGACATGCGTCCCTTGGTCAACTGTCACTCCACTCAATAGAGGAAGTTTGTACTCTGATGCTCTTTTCAGTATCAGATATGTCGAGTTCCATCTTATGTGCATGTCTATATCCAAGATTCGAGGCTTGAAACCTAGTGAGGCACATTGAGCTTTCAGAGCATTGATTCTTTGGTTAGACACTCGTATCCAAGCTAACACCTGCCGAACTTTTCCAACATAACCCTCCAAAGATGACAAACATGCTTGAACTATCAGATTTATCACATGACAAACACATCTCTGGTGCAAAAGAATACCTGAATTGTATGCTTTGAGGGGATCCTTGAGGGATGTCATGGCTTTGCCATTTGCGGATGCATTATCCAGAGTGATGGAAATGGTCCGATCTAAAAGTCCATATTCAGTGAGGACCTCTATAATACTCCAGCAATCACCTCACCAGTGTGTTTTTCAACCAACCTGAAACCAATTATTCTTTTCTGAAAGACCAGTTAAAGTCAACGTAATGTGCAACAACACTTGAATAATCCAAATGGGATCTACAATCTCATATATCAGACGTTAATACTATACAACACTTGGAACCAACTAACTCATACTTCAATGCAACAACACGCTTCTCATAAAATGCGATGATATTGCGTCTAATAGTACGTGCACTCACTGTCTGACAAGAAGGGTTAAATGATGTTTTGACATGCTTCTCATAAAATGTACACGCACCAAAACTAATTGGCAGATTGCATACTGCAGTCAAGACAACCAAAGACTCTCTCCAGAATTCGGGATCATAATGCCAAGAAGTTACCTTTCCATCAGCAAGGAAATGTAGTGTGGATTGACTTCCAGAACCTAAATTCGTGCCACTATGTTTCTGACTACATTTTGTTGCATGCCCCATCAAGGTTCCAGTACCATTGGTTGCTGTGTTTCCATTAAACTCTTGCTTACAGTAATGACATTTTCCTTTTCAAACATTGAGCCATCAACTATCTTCTCATACCTCGGACGTAAGCCTCTTTTGCTTCTTACCCGTCCCCGTGGTTGTACTCCTTGTGTGAACTGGTCAATTTCATGTTCCTCAAGCTCATTAAATTCTTCTCTATCGATGTCATCATCACGGTCGGGATGGTTAGCCATGTCCAATAAAGTTTTCAACATCAGTACAAACGACGAAAAAAAAAAAACACAAAACATTTAAAGTCTAAACAGATATAAGTCACACAAAACAATTTTAAAAAACAGCAACCCTAAACTTTTAATAAAAACAACAACCCTAATAATTTAAAAAAGCAGCAACCCTAAACATTTAAAGTCTAAATAGATATAAGTCACAAAACATTTCAAAAAAAACAAACAACAATACAAAACATTTAAAGTCTAAACCGCAGCCAATAATAAAGTCTAAAAAAACATAAAAACAACCTATCATAAAGTATAAAACATTTTAAAAAAACACCCTTCAATAGGTCTAAAACATTTAAGAAAAATACCCTTTAATAAAGGCTAGAACATTTAAATTCCATTTAAATTCCATTTCAAAATGTCCATTGCTGAAAATTCCTCTCTTGCGCAGGCTGTCTTGTTATAAATTAGTTGTTTGGCTATTAGACAAATAAACACAACCATGTCCCAGTGGAACTACTACATGCTAAATTGAGTGTTCATTATAGAAAAGTCTTCAATTATCAGCCTCTCAATCTAAAATAGCTATAGATATTGGTACCATGGTAAACTCTCTGTTCAGCTTGAATAGATGATAGCAAAATCAATTCCAACATCCAAAGTCCACCCAGCAACAATCGGCTTCCCACCCCATTGATCTAATGCAAAACAACATGAACTATTTTCAAAGTAGAATTTCGCAGGATAGCAAACTAAGCAGCGGTGTTATCAATGAGAACAGATGCATCTCATGGGTAAAAAAAGTAAAACAAGTGTTATCAAGTTTGCTCTATTTCAATACTTTTGTGTCAGTTTGGCAAAAATGATCCGATTCTCACAAGAATCTTTAGCAGGATCTGACCAAGAATGAAGGGTTCTTCTTACAAAACTACACAAGCACCAGGCATAGTGAGCCATATTTTCAGATATTTTTGGACAGTTTTTTTCTAGATGAGTTGTTTTGCATCCAACAAACAAACCAAGTGGTCTATCACAAGCTAGTTTATACCACAAAAAATCGAAACAATAAACTTAAATCTCAATACCATAATATATGGGTGTCGCCGCCATGAAGATCGAAGAAGCGGTCGAATTTTGATGATTTCCTTTTGCCGTGACTGCGAGGCTGCGACTGGAGGATGGAGTGGAAGGAACTTCGAAGCACGACTGCAAGGCTGCTCTTGCGGGCGAGGGTCAAAGTCGAAGAAATCGAATTCTAATTCAATTCCTAACCTAATCGGTCTAATGGGTTGAAGTCACATTCGCTGATTCACAAGATTGGGTTGGGTTAGGCTTGCGTCAATCTGCATTATTGTTGTTGTTGGGTTGGGTTGGGAAGTTGGGAATGGGATGGGTCTCTTTTTTTTTTAAAGTTGTAAACGGGTGGTGCGGGGTGGCCCACAGGCTTAAAATCCAAGCTCGCATCTCCCCGCCACCCAAACAGGCGGCCCAAACCCGCTCATTTGTGCCAAATTATTCGTCGCCCACCTATTTTAAAATGGGCGGGCCTATCCAGTACCCGTTTTATACGGGCGGTGGTGGGCCAAGCCCATCATTTGCCCAACACTAGGCATACAAAACCCGAGTTTATATATGAAAAGTTTGAGGTTGATGGATTGCAATCCATCAAATCAGAAATTTTTTTGGTGCTAAACAACTTGTTAATGTGGATAACATGAGAGGATTAATGGGCAAAGTCTCTGCAAGAAACCGAAAAAGGGCTGCCCGAGGTAACTTTAGTGTGACCTTGATAAAAGACCCTCCCATAGCTATGAAAGAGATATGATTTGGCGAAGACGAAATCCCAAGTGGGATCCCAAAATACGCGGCTATGGTGATCATGGTAATGATATGGATGTTCGACATTATAACAATCCTAGTTGATCAAGGGAGCTCGGACAACATCTTGTTTTATGATGTACTTAACCAGATGGATATGAGGAATACCCAATCAAAATCCCTCTTGTAGGATTTTCGTGGGATAAAGGTCCAGTTAGTGGGAGTTGTCAAGCTGCCCATCGCATTTGGCAAAAGTATGACACAACAATGCAGGTGATTCAATTTGTGATGGTCAGAGAGTCATTCTACTACAATGTGATACTTGGTAGGCCTAACTCATACTAGTTTCAGGCCATCATCTCTATCTACCACAAACTCATGAAGTTTTCCATCCCTCGTAGAATCGGAAAGTTTGATGCACAAAATATGGGTCTCGTACGTCCATCCAATGCATCCAAGGATGATTCTGTATTGAGAAAACCCATGAGGTATGCCACCTCAAGCAAGATATACTCGATCACCCTGAGGGATTCCCTGGCCCGAAGCATCCCATGTACACCCCTTACATAGGAGAGAGGCGCAAGATACTGTTGACCTTGCACATAAAACTAAAGTTGGCCATCAAATGCTTTGAGGAGCGTAAGACTCAACATTTGAGCTATGAAAAATGAGCGATAAGGGAAGGCCATGAAGAAAACCGATACTAGGCCTGGAGAGCCGCAAACCTTCAAGAATGTAGACTTCTCCATGTGAGTGCAAGATTTTAGAAGTCTAGGCATACGAATCCTACCTCCTAGAAATTCTATAAATACAGGCCTTTGACAAGCCATGGGATTCTACTAAGCTAACAAGGATCTATCGTTAAGAGCTTGGGATCCGAGGCTCAGATATCTTTAATGAAACCGAGGAAAAGATGTGTGCGAAAGGTTGTGTGTATGCTTGTGTTTTGCTAATATTTCCTTGATTTATACCATACAACTCTTGGAGATAAGAGATACGAAGGAATACTCGGCTATATTCCAAAAGAACTTCTTCATTTCTCATTAGCCATGTAGCATGTTTATGGAACACATACAAGAGTGTATTTGTATTTTTACATGTATATTACTATTAACCACAGGGCCCACTAATGGGCAATGGCAATTACTTTGTTATATCTTCTATAGGTGGCTCGATAAGATAGGTGTGTCAGGCGGTGACTATCTCATCATTGTCAGGGGAATGCATCTAATTTCCCCGAAGGCCTTGTGAGAGATATGAGGCAAATCCTCCTCAAACTTATGTGATGTGATGGCTAATCATATACCCTTATCGCAGGAATGCATGTGCCTATCTTGAAGAACCTATTACTGGCACGAGGTTGTACTCCTCGAGCATAGGTGAAACGAAGGTGCAAGGTAGATTCCTTGGTGCATGACAAGTACTCAAGACTGCCTAGGTGCCTTGGCGAAACTCCTTCCTTTTGTAGCGGATGGGATTGATATTTGATGGGTTTTTGGCAAGCCTTTTTTTGGCCCACGTCATGAATCCTCAAGGTTTAAGGGCTATAGCAATATAGCACTTGAAATTTTTAGCTCTTTACTACCTTAGTATTTTCTTTCTACGTGTGATCGACTCCTCTGTGGCAGTTCACCTTGCTAGTCCATTCTCTTCCTTTAATGACTCTCGGTTTCTTGCTCGACGATTTACTTTCTTCATTTGCTTCTTTCACTTCACCTTCTGCATACTGCATTGTCGTCACCTGTGTTAGAGTTGTAGGTGAAGATACATGGCTAACTCCGATAAAAACAAGATATCGCGTACAACTTCCATTCGCCGATTCCCCGACAAGGAAAACTCTTTGTGCAGGATGAAAGTTCTTCCAATGAGTTGGGAGAGGGTACTGCGGAGGAGGTATCACATACCCTTCAATTACGGATTGGTGGTGCCATCCTTGTCCCCCAGTGGATGATTCACCATGTTCGAGGCACAATTCCTTGGAGAGCTTCACCTTTCGTTCTTTTCTCTTATCCGATTTTCTTTGCTTCTGCTGTTTGGATCTATTACAGCTTGCGCTTGGCAGTTGTATCCATTTTATTGCTTTCATGTGGATTTATTGAATCTTGGTCTTGGATCATGATATCCAAGTCATCTTCACTTTCTTCTCGGCTACTTTTGATTCTCTGTCCCTTAATGTGCTCCTGGTGAACTTCTATCTCATGGTTGTGAATCATATTTCTTTTTTGTAAGCCCTCCGTACGAGTTCTCTCAGTGTTTTGACTCAATCCCTTGCACGGAGCTCAAAACCAATGAGGTGAGATCAGAAAGGTTGCCTACCAATTTCTTAGATAACGTTCAACAACACTTTCTTTGGGGAAAGCGTACCTTAACTTTGTATAGTTTCCAACCTGATGGAGAGGGAGAGGCGGGTAGCCTTGTTGGAAGTTTGGGGTCTTCTACTCCTCCGATGGTTGGTGTCTTAGAAATCTATTGCCACATCTCCATAAAAAGTCTTCATCAGATGCTACAACATTGTTGACTCAACTCCATGATCTGTCTACTTCAGTCCTCAAACGTTCTACATTGTCTGCTACAACATTGTTGAAATCACATTGCTTGGTTTTACTTCACCTCATCATTCCATCTACACACAAAGTCAAGTAAGGCAGCAACACCACTGATGCAGAATCCTATGCAGACAAACATGTTAGGAGCCACAAGGGAGACACATGTGGCCCTGCTTTCACGCCTAAGATTCATCTAAATCAATCTACACACAAAGTCAAAGATGAAATCTCTTAGAACCGAAGTAGATAGATTTGGTCTGCACACTAAATATGCAAAATTCTATATAAGACTTGTAAGAACTTGAGAAGTTATGTAAGCTAGATAAATGGAATTCTCCCTAGCTTTCATCTAGATCTCAAACCTCCTTGGATCTTTATTTTGTTTCATTTATTCATTTTCAGTTATCCCTTGCTAGTCAGCTAAAGCGATAGCGGTATGAGGCATTTGTTTTGGTTTTTATTCTTTCAATCCAAGCTTCACATGCTCTCTAAATCCCACGCTCAGCTTGCGAGGGGGTGTTAGACTATGTCTCCATAAGGAGTCTTCATCAGATGCTACAACATTGTTGACTCAACTCCATGATCCATCTACTTCAGTCCTCAGACGTTCTACATTGTCTACTACAACATGTTGAAATCACATGGCTTGGTTTTACTTCACCCTATCATTCTATCTACACACAAATTCAAGGAAGGCAGCAACACCAGTGATGCAGAATCCTATGTAGACAAACATGTTAGGGGCCACAAGGGAGACACATGTGGCCCTGCTTTCATGCCTAAGACTCATCTAAATCAATCTGCACACAAAGTTAAAGATGAAATCTCTTAGAACCAAAGTAGATAGATTTGGTCTGCACACTGAATATTCAAAACTCTATATAAGACTTGTAAGAACTTGAGAAAATATGTAAGCAAGATCAATGGAATTCTCCCTAGCTTTCTTCTAAATCTCAAACCTCCATGGATTTCTATGGAGGTTGCTAATGAAGAAAGCTTTCAACTCAGATAATCAGATTTGGCGTACATATCAAGTATGGCAGTTCCGATAATGGCATCAACTCCAAAGTCACTCTTTAATGCATGCCCATGCAACTGAGAACCCATCTTCAAAGCAGAGAAGCTAGCGCATGACCTACAAATACTAGCATATGTAGATTGGCCGACACAAATTCCGTCTCTTTGCATTCCTTGAACAACTCCAGTACAACAATAAGCTCATTATTTTGGACACCACCAGCAATCGCCGCACTCCATGAAACCCAATTTTTCATGGTCATGGCCTCGAAAAAGAGTAATGACTCATTCAGCCTATTACATTTTGCATACATATTCAGCACTGCACTCCCTGCCACCAAATCATTTCAAAAACTACATTTGACCACAATGTCGTGGACTTGAACCACAAAGGCATAGTTTTCTAAAGCTGAGGATGCTTTCAAAACAATAGCAAAAGTGGTCTCGTCATAGCCAACGCCATCCTCCCCATCAACACAAAGATCTCCAATGGTTTTAAATAGTCGCTACTTTGCAAGTGTCCCGTAATCAAAGAATTCTAAGAGATAACATCTCTCTCAGGTATCGAGTCAAAAAATGTCTGTGCTAGCTTCACTTTCCCGCTCTTTGAATATCCGAAAATCATCTTATTCCACGAAACACTGCCCCATTGAGACATTCCATCGAACACTTTCTGAGATGACCCCAGCTGGGAGCATTTTACGTATATATGCAGCAAACAATTAGATACAAAAATTGTGGGTCTGAACCCGGCAACCGTCATCCGCGCATGAGCTTGCCTGCCGGGTTTGAGGGCTACTATGTGGGTACATTCTTGGAATATATGCAAAAAAATGTCTTTTTGTAAAACGGGGACACTCGGCTCGTACGTTCTAATGCGGCACTTGAACATAAAATATACTGGAAATCTGAGGTACAAACTTGAAACTGGCGACTTCTTCTAGAACCGTACTAATCTTGCCGATCAATAACAAGCCATTGACGTTTGAATTCATGCTTGGTGGGAGTTTCTTTTCTACCCTCAGATAAACTCCAACAAGTTGCAGTCAGCCCATGTCTTTGCATTTGGCGGCAAAGAAGATTCAACCATGGATTACTTTCATATTGAATGAGGATTAGGCTTGGATTGGCAACCAATTAGGGTGAGTTTGGTTAGGGGTGCTTATTGGGAAATTCAAATTTAATTCGGAAGAAAATTTCTATTACATTTCCATTACGAATTATCCTATTTTCGTTCTAGTTTGAAAATCGGAATCGAAAATGGAAACAAAAATTCCGATTAGAAATGGAAATGGAAATTTCCATTTCTGATTTCCGAAAATTTATGTTCCATTTTCCGAGCATATATGTTCCATTTCTGAACATTTATGTTTGATTTCCCATTCTTTTTACTGTTTCCAGTCATTCTGCATAAGGTTTTCCAGGATTATTACAACAAGGTTAAAATTATGCAGGAGGTTTTTATGCTTCGTCCTTTGGAACTGTTTTTAATACTATATTCATCAACTTTCGGTTTCCACTGTTGTTAAGACCCACAAATTAGCTCCATCAACAAAAACTCTCATAATGCAATAAATTTCCTCTTCCCCTAAACAAATTTTTCAATTGATAAGCTTGGTTCAAAGCAAAAATCATGCCATCCAGTTAATGTTTAGAAGCTAAAATCATGCCATACAATCAATTTCCTCTTCCCTCATGGACACATGATTCCCATGAGTGGAAAAAATGTAATCAAAGTTTTAAAGAAAATCCAAAATGATAAATAGGATATTACAATCTTCATTCATGATTAAGAAACCTTCCGTCATTGTATTCAGATTACGCTCTAGTGCTGCTCAAATAAATGAATGTAAGTAATTAAGTTAAGACATAAACAATTTAGATGGTAAGATGTTAAAAAGTTAAAAATACAATATCGCCCTGATGTTAAACAACTCCTGGAAAAATAGATGAGCAGTACATGTCAGCAAAACACAAAGAATACCTTCAAGAAATCAATGAAAATGTTGACACGATCCCAATAAGCCGTAATAGATACCCCACCACATAAATATTGTTCCCTTCCCCCCTCTTTTCAATCAAATAGCTCACAATGCCAACTTCATGTACCAACATCTGTTGAAAGGCATCTCTATGTTGTACCACATATTGTAGCATAATATAGGTTGAATTCCACATAGTCTCACAATCTAACTGCAGAAAGCTAGATCCACCTATGTTGCCAACATAAGTCTTGAACTACTCTTCTCGATGAGGTGATGACTTTACCCATTTTAGCATGAATCTCATTCTCAACACGAAACGGTCGAGATCCTTCAATCCTTGTAGAACAATCAGATTTAAGATATGGGTTGGCGCACCTCAAGTGTATGTTCTTGTGGTCATCTATCATTCTACCCTCTGTATCCAAACTTTTGGATCTGCCTATCTCTGGGATCTTTCAACAATGTATTATTGAGGCATTGTCCACTGTGATCTAGAAATCATGTTGAACCTTGGTTCAAGATTCTTCAAATACTTCCTAAACCCAGGCTTCTGAACCAACATGAATGGTAGCTCATCTTTAATGAGGAATTCAGCAAGTGACCATCGAATTCTCTTTGTTTCAAGTTTATTCAATCTTATGTTTCCAAACCCTATACCAAAGGAAGCATCGAAACTCAACTTCTTTTGGTATTGATCAATGGTGGGCTGATTCACATGTATTGACACATAACAGTTATTATTGACATGGTGCCACAAATTGGAAGTTCTAGCTTTCTTATTGTCGCAACCCACTCTTGTATTGCAATGCTTACAATCAACCACTTATATACCATCTGCAACATATACCTCTCCAAAGTGCTGCCACACCTGAGACCACTTTTTAATTGTTTTTTTTGGGGCGGGGGAGGGTTAAAGTGTTGATGTTTCCAAATATTCAGCTTCTAGATTATTGCCTGAAAGTTCTTCTCTGTCCTCCAAATCCAAGTCTGAAATACGAGGACAAGAAGAAGTAGCAGTTCTTTTTCCTTTCCCACGATTCATCTTCTTAGATGAAATCAATAAAAGTAATTTAAAAAGATAAAACAAGCTGAAAAATGAGTAGAAGAAATTTTGTACCAATAAATGAGGAAAAAGGCAAATACTGCCACTCAAAAAGCATACATGGAACTTGAGATTGTTTTCTAGTGTACTCTATATTAAGTTGAGTATCAATAACTTACCTTGGTTACATCAGTGGAACAGGGTAACCATAATTTTGCATTCAGTTCAAAACTAAAAAGGGTATCAACATAATGTATAATCCCTGTAACATGCATTATCCAGGTGTTGTATAATTGTTTGGATCAAGCTTAAGGTCCCACACCACTGGCAACTTCAACGTTTCAAAGGTAAGGACTTCAACAACAAATCAAATGATTTTCATCAAGAATGATGATTCGTACGTAACATGATCTATCATTTCAAAGGTAAAGCTTCAATTTTCATCTGGAATGGCCATTAGTACTAAAACATTGTGAACTTTTTTTTCGGTATACCCATCAAGACCTCATTGGATTGTCAATTACTATAAAATTACTTAACAATTTAACATAAAAAGCATCTTAAAAAATTTTTAGAAACATATCCCAAAATCTTTAAAAAGTTGTTTTCTAACTTTTTCTATACCCCTAACATTTTCTAAAAAGAGTAAAGTCATTACAAACACACACTAAATTAGTAATTAATAAGCTTTAGACTGACTCTCATCAACCATCTTTCCCCCGCATTCAGCTAGAGAAAGAACACCTGAATCTAGAGCTACTTGTTATTCCAAACCAATTCCTCAATGGGCCTCTTTTATCTTTTTCGGTTTATGATCTATATTCTTTTTGACAAAACCAAGATCTTATTCAAAAAATTCAAATCCTAATCATAAAAATGAAGAAATCAAGATATACAAAAAATAGAATGAGTTCCAAACCGAGTACTCGTTGTGTGATTTAGAGTTGAAGAAGATGTTGCGCAATGAATAGACGAAGACGAAGTGGCAGCCGGAGGAAGAGGAAGAAGAAGTGAGAAATGAGAATTGAAAAATCCTATTCAGAGAAGTTCTAATTTAGGGTAGAGAAGCGGGGAGTTCAACAACTCGTGAAATGAGTAAAATGAGAGGTGAGAGTCAGAAGTAAAACTCGTCAAACTGAAATGAGAGGTGAGAGTTAAATAAACATGACTTTCATTTCAATTTTTGATTAAGTTTATATTCCGAGTATAGAATCGGAAATTTTTATTTTCGATCACCTATTTCTATTTTCGTTTTGATTAAGTTCGGGAATGAAAATTTCCTTCCATTTTCGTTCCATTCTACCGAACAATAGTTTGAAATTGGAATTTGGAAATGGAAATTTTTGAATTCTGATTTTCAAATAAGCACCCTAAATTTGGTAAGCAAGCAGAATCCGGATAAAATAGGTCAATTGGCGGATGTCTTTGTGTTGTTCGATTTTGTCCTCTATTTGGGACACACATTAGCGCGACCCAAAGTATAAACCTTTGACCCGGGATAACTGGGTGTTTACTCGCTTTTTTTGTCCCAAATTTTTGCATGGTTTCAGTCTACCCAACCTTATCCCCCGATGTAGTTTATGAAAATGCCCCTACAATCCAACTCTATTTACAATTCCTACCAACTATGAAACACCTAAATCCTAATCGATCGCCCCCTTCTCGTGCATTCAAAAATCTCGAATCTACGGCCATTGCAGTTCCTCCGATCTTTTCTCCACCCGGTGGCATTTCTTCAAGTTGTATTTCGGACTTTTCTTCAATCATCCAAAATCCCCCTCATGTTTTCAGTTTTAGGCTTTTTTGGTTTTATTAGGGTTTATGTTCTCGAGCAAAATTGTTGGGTTTTAAAATTTATTAGGCGTTTTTGGTTTAGGATTGGGGTTCATTGGTTGTTTGTTTTCGTTGATTAGGGCTTTTACGTTTTTGGTTCACTAGGGTTCGTGTTTGAATATCTGGCACATTTCGTTTTAGGGGCCATTTGTTGTGGTTGATTAGGGCTTTTACGTTTTTGGTTCATTAGGGTTCGTATTTGTATTTCTTGGCACATTTCGATTTAGGGGGCGTTTGTTGTGGTTGATTAGGGCTTTTACATTTTTGGTTCATTAGGGTTCATGTTTGAATTTCTAGCACATTTTGGTTTAGAGAGCGTTTGGTGAGGTTGATTAAGGGAAATATTTTTGGAAGAAATTTAATGACTCGGTATTTTGCCAGGTAGCCATCTTAAGAAATCTTGACCGTGAGAGGCATTGGACGGTTTGTTTGTAGAGAGATAAAATAGATGTTTTTAAATACACTTTGTTAAATGCCTGGTCGTGATGCTTTCTGCAGGGGAACAACTTAAAAGCTTCCAGAAGAGATGGTTAACAGTTTTTTTTATGTTGCCTGGAAGATGATTTTTATAAGCTGCTAAGGAGCTTAAAGACACTTTGTAGGAGACCTTTGTAATCACATAACACATAGAAGTTGTTTAAGCTACTCTTAGTACAAATTTTGAATCTTTTAAAGAACTACTGTCTACTTTACATGTGTTAGTCACCTATTTTGGGTCTCGCCTCCTTTCATTCAAATTTTGGCTGCCTCCTTCTTAAATACTTCCAGGGATTATTGTGGATTATTTAATTATTTCTTTCCTATTAAACTAATCTTGCAGCAGCAAACTTTAAATTATGAAATTATGTTCAAATTTAACTGTCTCTGCTCTATTAAATTCTCCACTGTAGTCACCATACATATACCATCAACCACGCCACCTTGAATTTATTTCACTAAAATTTTATTATATATCTTGAGTTCTGAATTTATGTTTTAAACAATTATTTATGGAACCCTAGTAATTCTCCCAACTTTTTTCGTAAAACCAGACTTTTAAGTTCTTTTATGAGATTTAATAGGATACTTGAGATCTTGGGTACTCTCTTTGAGATGCCTATATTCTTACTACTAAGCATTATTTGTGATGTTTCAGTTTCTTTTATTTGTTTTGTCTTAAGAAATTCCTAGTGGTTTTTGTGTTTTATGTTGTTTGATTCGCGTGTTCATGTGCTAGTTGAATAGTTTTTACCCGAGTAGTGATATGCTGAACATAGTGAATCTTGCTACTGTATTGCTATGCAAGCATTTTTGTCGGTCTGTTGCCTATTATCATTAAATTAGCAAAAATTGAATCAACCATAAACACACGATTGCAAAATTGAATCAACCAGAAACACACGACCACGTAAGTGTACGCGGAAGACTTATCAGAATGCACCACCGAAGTACTTGATATTAGACAAGATTTCAGAAAGACTAGCATTCCTTGAGAGGATCACGCAAGAGTCAAATCGAGAGTGTTTCTTGAATTTGAGAATGTCAAAATCAGCTTTCACAAAGCTGTGTCAACTTCTGCGAGCTGAATGTGGTTTGACCGATGACCAGTACGTATCCGTGGTTGAAAAAGTCACTATTTTCCTGCGCACCCTTGCACACCACCAAAAAAATAGGGTTATGCAAACCGACTTCCAGCGCAGTGAGCAAACCATAAGTCAAGCGTTCCATCAAGTCTTAAGAGTTGTGCTTAAGCTGCGTAGTAGACTTTTATTACCACCTACTCACGTAGATGAAACAACAAATGACAAGTGATGGAAATTCTTCAAGGTACATTTATTGTTTTTGCACTTAGATTGTGTAAACATTTATCCTTACCGTGTTTCCTCTTTATTGCAGGGATCTGTAGGTGCACTAGATGGTACATATGTCCGACTACACATTCAGGTGGAAGAACAGCCAAGATACCGGACCAGGAAATGTCATCTAGCAACAAATGTCCTGGGCGTTTGTGATACTGAAGGATTTTTTGTCTATATGCCTGCTAGGTGGGAGGGTTCAGCAGCAGACGGGCGCGTGCTTCATGATGCCATCACAGGTCCAAAAGGGTCAGTTTAGCATGATCTACTTAATTTCAGTCCGATGTACTATTATACTAGCATTGTATTGTTATGTTCATTTAGGAACTTACTACCTATGCGACAGTGGCTATGGGAATTATGAGGGATTTCTTGCACCATACCGATAGACATGTTACCATCTACAGGAATTGGATGCCTCTTCTTGCAGACTGCAGAACAAAAAAGAACTATTCACCGCAGCACGCAATGTCATAGAGCGGGCATTCGGCATTTTGAAGAAGCAATTTGTTGTGTTAAGGAGCCCAACATATTATCACATCAACACACTATGTGATATCATACTTGCGTACTGTTTGCTGCATAACTTTGTCAACAACGCAACACCGTTTGATCCGTTGTTGGATCCGGTAGACAACCACCTTTCTAGAGCTGAAGAAGCTACAAATGTGTTGGAGGATATAGAGGATAATATCTAAACGGTCAATTCATTTCCCGGGTGGACACAATTTAGGGAACAGTTGGCTAGCGAGATGTGAGAGGGTTATCAGTATAGGAGTCGATGAACCTAATACCATTTATTGACACTTTGTAGCATTGTGTGTTTAACTATTTGTTGTTTGTTGAACTATTTATGTTACTAAGCTACTTGATTTTATAAGTTGCCTGTTTCTAGCAAAACATATATTCTATTTTGCAATGTGCTTACAGGTATACTCATAAATTGTGTGCTTTCATATGATCACTTCGCTTGTAGGTTGTGAAATTATAATGGACGCAGGAAGTCAGCACGACGGGTTGGAGTCAGTAATTTCTGACAATTTTGATGACCAGGCCAAGCCAACTCCAAGGAATAACGTGCCCACTAAGAGAAAAAAAACAAGGCTGTTGGTAGGGCGATTAAGAAAGAAAAGGAATCCGCTTCGGATCGGCAAAATCCTAAAAATGTCTATCTAAATCCAACTGAAGAACAGGCTTTGCTCACTGCCATGATGGAGTTGTCGCAGGAGGGGTGGAGGGCTGGGCATGGATGGAGGCGGGGTACTCACCAAAAGGCTGCTGACAGGGTGAGAT
>JAOWBN010192605.1:0-15556 GCA_028565015.1 Pinguicula moranensis
GGCCCGTTTTGCGCAGGTTCTTAAAAATTATAATTGGATTATAAGCACCTCGATTTACGAAATAAGTGTTTTGCGCAACCAACCTTCTACTACTTTTTCTTATTTTAAGAAGGTCAACCTTCTTAAAAATAAGCACCTCTTGACATGCTTTTTTTTTTATTCTTAAAAAAAAAACCTCAATTCTGGCACTCCAGGAGGGCTCCGGCACGAGGGTGTGGGGGGTCCGGCCACCGCCGCCGAGGCCCCGGCGACGGCGGCCAGGGGCCCTCCGTCGGCGGCGACGGCAGGGGCTCCGATACGGTGGTTTCGAAAAATCCGGACCCTCCGAGGCACATTTATTCTAAAAATAGTTATCGTTTAATTACTTGCGCAAAACACCACCTCTTTTAAAAATAAGAAGAAGTAGTAGAAAAAGGTTGGCGCAAAACAGGGGCTTAATATCCATGCAGACCATGCCCAAAAATTCAACCTATGCCAAATGTTGAACCGATTGGTTGGAACAGGAAGTTAGTACTGCTTGAAGGCAAAAGTATATTGGTTGATTTTTCTGTGTCAGTCAGTAATCATTGCTCATTTGAGGCAGGGATAAAAATAATTTTTTTTTATTTTTTAAAAATTAACAGTCCAATTCCCATGCTCGAATTTGTTTAGTAAACTTGTAATTACTTTTTTTGGCTCAATTCCACCTTCAGGCCAATTTCACCCTTTAGTATGCAATTTCAGTATCAACTCACAATTAATTTCCAAGAAGAAATTATTAGCAAATGGCCCAAAAGAGTTGATAGTATTCCGTGATGAGACTGATTAGAGATATATTTACACTAATTTGTTCAATAAATTATTTCTGTTATAAAAATAGCAAACTAATAAACTATTTGAGTGTTGAAACCTATGTTCCTAAATTAAGATTATTTGCGCACTCATTCTGGAATCCCAGAGCCTGCCCCCCATGTTCCATTACTCCTTTACCCGACACGTGGACCCTCTTCCAAAAGACTAAACACGTGCATAACCCGCATTTCCAGGGTAAACAAAATGCCAAGTAAAAAAGACTTTGACAATAATGGCACCTCTAGTGGCAGAATCGTAATTAAACACTGCAACAGTCCCAATTTATAACCACCCTCCGTATTTATCAATCCCACTTCCTTCACTTTTGCGAAACTAAATTTCGCGTTCGACGGAGACGCTTCGTGTGCAGCACTAGTAGTACCCTCTAAGATCTCGATCTTGAACAGAAATCACCACCGCGTCGGATCGTCGGAAGATTTCTCTCCGGCTCATTCTCGAGTTCCGGCGAGCAGTTCACGGGATTCTCCACGGAGGAGGCTGCGGAAGTGATGACGTCGGGCACCAGGCTGCCGACGTGGAAGGAGCGGGAGAACAACAAGCGGAGGGAGAGGCGGAGACGCGCGATCGCCGCGAAGATCTTCGCAGGATTGAGGATGTACGGAAACTACCAGCTCCCGAAGCACTGTGACAACAACGAGGTCTTGAAAGCTCTGTGCAATGAGGCTGGTTGGATCGTCGAGGAAGATGGAACAACTTATCGAAAGGTAACATTGATCGGTTAATTGCTAAGTATTAACTAGGATTCCAGTTGATTGAGATTCGGATGCTGTAGTGACGTCGTATATTTTATTTTTTATTTCCAAATTTTGTAACTAGTAATTGTTCTGCTAAAATGCGCTTAGCGTGTATGAGCCGTTGTTGTTCAGGGGAGCGCTGGTGCGTGCCACTCCACTAGACATGTGGGAAGTCTTGTCTCGAGTATTGACTTGAGCGATGAAATGCGCTGCACGCATTGAGGCGCATTTTAGACAGGAGTGATTGGAGTCGAATCAACCTCCTTTGTATTTAATAATATATGTATATATTATTATTATTATATATAGCTTTATTGTGTTTTTGGGGATGATTTGGTGAGTGATACATTAGCTGGCATTTGCTGTGCTGGGTGGGACGTTGTTCAGAGCATGTGGGTCTCTTCGTCTGTGAACATGTTTTTTCGAATTTCAATATTTACTGCACGACGTACGATAGATTCTCATCCCTTTTCATCTTACTCCAGTTAAATTATTGGTGAAGACTGAAGTGTACATATAAAAGGGCCGTTTTTACGTTTATGCTTTTGTCAGTAACAGACTCACAGATGGGTCTAACGCTCCCCTTCAATCAGCCGAGATCTGAAACAGGACTAGACAATATTGCCCCTCAACAGTCACCCTTTTCTATAACCCTATCTCTAAAATCTCGGTTACTGACTGGGCAATCATGTAGTTTGGCAGAATTAGATTTGCACGATTTTATATAACCTGGAAACTTGTCAGAAGGGGGTCCCTGTAGTTGCCAACTAGGGAGTTCAAAATAGAACTAGGAATTGAATCTTAATTTGAGGCCTGATTTAAGTTTATCTTGTTACGTAAAGCTTAGGCTGGTTGATACAGAGATTTTTTGATTCATTTGTTTGTACAGATATGTTTGCCTGGGCTTTCAAGTCTGTCTTGCATCACTTGCTAATCAATTTTGGGTTTAGCGCCTTCTGCTAGAGATTGTCTTCCTTGCGATACTATTGAACTGACATAGTATCCAATCTTTCTAGTATTGAAATTTATTGAGGCTGTGGACGCATGTGGTATAATATTTAACATCATTAAGTTGAGTACATATATAGAATAGCGACTCTTTTCTGAATATTTTTAGGCCTGCCCTTGATCTCTATCATGGGTGATGCTGCGATTGCCTGACTGTAAGTTAAAACTTCACGTGCAAATTAGAGCAAGGTATTCAATTTTACACTGACCGAATCCTGTAGTCGCAACACACCTTACCTTAGAATGACTTTATTGAAATAGAGAATAAAGACGATCAACTCCAGTACTTGCTTTAACTGTTCTAATGTTGCAGGGATGCAAGCTGGTTGAACGTGCAGATATCATGGGTTTAGCTGCTGTAACGACATGCTCGTCGTATCAACCAAGCCCTGGAACCTCTTTCAATCCAAGTCCTGCATCATCTTCTTTGCAGAGCCCCATGTCCATGCAATATAAGCCGAATGCAAATAATCCTGCGGATCCCAACTCCCTTATCCCCTGGTTAAAGAACCTGTCATCTGGCACTCTACCGGTTTCATCTAAGCATCCTCGTCATCTTTACGTTCTGGGAGGTTCTATAAGTGCTCCAGTCACTCCCCCGTTGAGCTCACCGACTGCCCGCACTCCTAGAATGAATGGTAACTGGGATGATCCTACTACCACTTCTGCCTGGTACGGGCATCGTTTCCCATTTTTGCCCTCTTCTACTCCTCAAACTCCTTTTCTGCAAACTCCACCTGATTCAGGATGGCTTTCCGGTGTTCAAACCCCTCAAGATGGCCCTTCTTCTCCAACTTTCAGCTTGGTCTCTGCAAATCCTTTTGGTTTCAAGGAACCATTCTCAAATGGGGGCTCTCGGATGTGGACCCCTGGGCATAGTGGAACTTGCTCTCCAGCAATTGCAGCTGGGTCTGATCAAACAGCCGATGTGTCATTGTCGGATGCAATTTCAATGGAGTTTGCATTTGGAAATAATACAAAAGGACTAGTGAAACCTTGGGAAGGCGAGATAATACACGATGAGTGTGTCCCGGATGACCTTGAGCTTACTCTTGGGAATTCTAGTACCAGGTACTAAGTCTAGCACCTCTGGTTGCACTTTTCGATTTTTTCTTGTGTATTCTTGGCTGAGTGTTCCATATGGTGAATTTCAGGTGAAGAGGGAGGTGGAGGGAAAAGATATATATCACATTACTTCACACAAGTTTATTTGGCTTTACGCTGGTTGCTGGACAGGAAACTTAAAAGAATAACCATTCTTTTTTGTTTTCATTCTGCCCTTCAAAGGAACAAAGCTTAAACCATAAATTATAGCTCATGTAATAGTATTAGTCTCTGCATTTTTTGTTAGCAGATCCTCTCTCTTGTAATCTTTTATTATCCTGCAAATTCTTTTGATTCTTTTTCCTTGGTGGGATACTTGTGATTTTTATTTTTGTGCTCCGCTATTTATGTACCATGAACATAGAAAGGTTTCTTGATTTTGTAATAGATGTTTCACAAGAGCGGCATGCTCATGTATATCATCATGTCTCAAGCTTTTTTTTTTAACTGTTAATGGGAGGATTTTATTCTGCTTTTTATTTTTGAAATTTCTTGTTCAAATATCATGCAATTTGTAAAATTTATTGACATTGCTGCAAACAATCCTGGCAATTTTTAAATCTAAAGTGTGCGGATAGCCCGACTATGTATGTCTTTTTTTTAGAACAACGACAACAACGTACCCATTATATTTTCAATTAAGTTGGGATAGATGTACGCGATTTTATCTTTGTAATTATATAAAGAGGTCATTTCCATTGCAATCCAATATACATTACGATATTTGATGTGTTGAGTTCTAATAACTTTATTATGTATGTCTTTTCTTTTCTGAGAACAAGTTCTATAAATGGTGACGACACTTGTCATTCATACACAAATCATTCTCGTCATCCATAGTTTTTTCATGGATTCTGTACAACAATTTGTTATGCACAAGAAGAATAAATATGATGAAACGACGTGCAAATATTTACAAAATTGTTCTTTTCCACCCTTCCAGAACTTGCTTCAATGCGAGATTTTACTGGCTATATTTGTGTGGTTTGGTTTGATTTTCTTTCCCAAACTGCAGATACATGTCTGCTAGCGCCCGATAAAGAGCAGCTGCAACAGGTGGACGTGGACGTGAACGAGGTAATGAACCAAGAAGAATGTCTGCTGCATTGATTGATTGGCAACCATGAAATCTTGAATATTCGTGTGCACGAGTTGTGCCCAATAAATGCACCCACACCAGAAATTTTTCCGTTAAACCACCAAATGACAATATGAATAATGAAACATTTGGTGCCAACGTTCTGTTGATGAACCAATGAACTTATCACAAAATCAGTCTAAGCTAGAGTACAGGACAGGTTCTTGCCATCTTTAGGTGTGAAGAACTCAAAGAAGAAATAGATGGCATTCTCTAAATCCAGAAACTAAAGTAGGCTATATAGAAATTAAACCTCTACTGCAGCTATACGTATAACAAGCCGCAAGTCCACTGGTACCAGCTCTCACATCTGCTTCTGCGGTACGCCCTATTGGACCGACAGCATCACCAAAACCAGCTCCAACTGAAAAATGCGCATCACAGAAGGTTTTCAACGCATCACTGGTTCTCAGTATAGGAATGAAGTCGATCAACTCTCCTCCAGCATGTAAAATAATACAATACCAATGATTCAACTTGTTTACATCAAGTTTGGGAAAATGTCAAGCAAGTCTAATCTAACTGACCTGAGCTCCCCACTCTTCCCCAAAGGAAGAAATCGCACAGGGTGCAGACCATGATCCATCTTCCCTTCAAGCAACGACTAGTCCAGTTCCAACATTATAGGCAACCATCATTCCAACTTTAATCACTGTAAATATGGCGAGGCCCTTTGCATTTTGTAAAATGGCCTCTATTCTCTTCTCGTGTTTCAAGGGACCAACCTGAAAATATTTAAACCATTGAAGTTCAATTCAAGATAAACATCTGATCAAATTGCTAGAGAGAACAACTTGCTTCACAGAGAACAAAGAGGAGACGTATCCTTCCCCATGCTAAGATGGTCAGCAGTAGATAGGAACTGTTAACTTTCTTCCAAATTTGACAAATACCTTTCTATGCGCACTTACCTTAAAAAAGCACCTAATCTCAAAAACTAGACATAAAATGCTTGGATTTACTTTTGTGAGCATAGTTCGAACACACATAATAAACCCAATTCAACTCACAGCCTTAATGACTCAAATGCTCGATGATTAAACGGTCAACTCATATTTTTTTACCTTAGCATAAGCATGAATGATGTTCGTGGCCTTGTAGATCTCATACTCCATAGACTGCCCCCCCATGGAAAATTTACCCAGGACCGTAGAGTGCTCAGTCTGTAACATCATGTATTCGAGACTGAGCAGCACGGCTACCTTGATCCATTAAATATGGTTGCACAGATTCAAGGCGCACACAGCATACATCACAAACTCGTTGTAGATCTCCAGTACTCTCAGGCAATAAACCCAGAATACCCCTCCGCAAAAAACGGCAATGATGCCTCGTGCACATGATAGGGTTGGGTGGAACCTCACATTACACAGCATACAGGAAGAAGCCGTGCTGTCCGCTAACCACTTAGGTGGCACTGATTCAAGAAGTTCTTGGGTGCTACTGAAATTTGCTTCCGTAAGGGTTTTGGCCATCTCTTTCCATGCTTGCTCAATTAGGTTGGCTGATATCCATGAAATTTGCTCCCACACCTCCAGTCCAGAAGCAAGAGCAGTCACTTTTCCGCGTGCTACAAGTAACATCTCCACCACCACATCCCACATGATCAATTCTTTATCATTTCCAATGTACTGAGACCAACCCATGTCTTCATTTGGAATGAACGCCTATCGTCCATTCTTCATGTTCATTTTCAGTCATATTAATTGTTGAAAATAAACTCAATATTATATCCTAAGAAACATCTCTTGTAATATGAACAAGCAATCACACACAGATTACTGAGACAGGAGCTATCAACACTTCAATTCAACAAAGCTCAGCAACGAAAACAAGAACTATCTGTCACAACCAGGAAGGTTACAGTGTTACACTATCAAATACCAGACTCACCCGACATACACAGAAAAAATAGATAACCAAGATAAAAACAAACTGGCTCATAATTTGGGCCCGGGCTGATCTCACAGGGATTAATCTCTCAAATCGATCATTAGAAAGGAGAATTTCAAAATCTCAATGAACGATAACTTTTAAATTTCAGTGTAGACGAAACGTAACACAGACAAATATTTGAGACTAGGAGCGCTGAAATGAAGGAAAGAAGAAACAAGAACAGTTTGCAAATGGCCTATTAGCTCAGCTGGTTAGAGCGTCGTGCTAATAACGCGAAGGTCGCAGGTTCGAGACCTGCATGGGCCAGATTTAATTAAATTTTTTGATATTCTTCTCTGAATGCCGTCTTTTGAACTACTCAAATGCCCGTAATGTTTCCTTAAATTACTGAAAAGCCATTCTATCCAGTCAGCCTCTGCTTCTCCCCTCTCTTCTCAGTCAGGAATCCAATTTGACGGAGTTCTCCATTTTTAACCTAATCAATGGCAGCCAGTAAATTCGTAACCTTTTACTTGTGCCTAATCTCGTTATTAAACCTCGTGACTAACCCTTTGGGCGCCTCTGTAATCCGTAATGACGATCTAAGTGAAATCCGCAGCTCAAAAACCACCGCCCTCATCGGCAGTCGTCGGCCACTGAAGAACGTGGATCCAATCGATCAGAGGCGCGCTTGCAATGTACTAAGCTCCAGATACGAATGCGGCAGGAACCCGCATTGCCGGTGGTGCCGGAGCACCGCCGTGGATGATATGTGCTTTTCGAAATCTGAAGCTTGGCGGCTACCGTCACAGGTATTCGCTTGTGATTTCTGAGTAGATTAATTCTTTTACTTTTCAATTTAATTGTACTCCATATACTTTCATTTTTCGAGGTGTTTGTGCTTTTCTGTAGAATTATATGCTCCTACAAATGTAACCTGTTGATGGATTTGACTGAGGCATATCCGTATGTTCTTCATTGCTTATGAGACACTTCTATGACGAAACTTAGAAGTCAAAGTAGTCAAAGTCATAATACTATTTAGTACATTCCCCTTAAACCATTTACATTTATACCAGGTAATACAGCTGACCAAAATGATTCATGAATCGCCGAGTTGATGGTTATGAACCGAAACTGAATTGACGGTTCATTGAACTGGTGATTACGATTAGAGGTTGACATAGAAGTGATCTGTAATGTGTTAATGTGCCTTTTTGTTAGGCCACCCGTCCATTTTCAAAAAATGGGCAATGCGGGCTTGCCCTATTTTAAAAAAACGGGCTAGGTTAAATTGGCATGTGTTCTAAAATGGGTGTTACGGTGTGAACCGTTTTGACCCCGTTTGCACCGTTTTGTCCCATTTTGCCCCGTGAGCATGGTTTGACACCGTTTGGCACACTTTGGAACTTGAGAATGAGACCGAGACTCTGTATCCATATTCCTGTTATCCTGTACACAGTACACCCCAATCCAACCCCCAAAAAGTGCTTTAAACGGAAACTCTCTACACTACGCTATCCCAATCTAACACAAAATACAAAAGAGTTTTAGTCCCTAAAATTAAGATAGTGCGAAAAATCCAATCTTATCATCAAAATTTTACCACCAACATAAAACCATGTATTAAGAAGAAGAATATAAGTTCAAAATCAAGTTCTGTTTGATGATTCATCCAAATTCCAACCAACATCCGTGCAGGCTGCAAGAGTTACTTGCTAGTCCCTGAAAAGTACCGTAAAATTAACATAAATGAAAACATAGTTATATAAATAAATTATGGATGAATACTTAACCTTCCCAAGTCTTGTTCCATCTAATCATTCGTTCCCTGAAGGTTGAAAAGTAACAATTAACATAAATTGAAATTTAATTCTATAAATAAATTATGGATGAATACCTAACCTTCCCAAGTCTTGTTCCATCTAATCATTCGTTCCCTGAAGGTTGAAAAGTAACAATAAACATAAATTGAAATTTAATTCTATAAATAAATTATGGATGAATACCTAACCTTCCCAAGTCTTGTTGCATCTAATCATTCATTTCCTGAAGGCTGAAAAGTAATTAACAATTACCATAAATTGAAATTTAGTTATATAAATAAATTAAGGATGAATAATTAACCTTCAATGAGAAAGTGCAAGAGGAGCTGGAGGGTCTACTTCTTCATTGTCCTCATCGTCTTCATCAAGATAATAATATTCCAATGGACCAAAACTTTCAATTCTATCATACTGGATCTCCCAATTCTTAATCATGGTCAACATTTTTTACAATTTTTGGTATAAACCTAGATCGTCTTTCTTCCACAATCCTTCCAGCCATACCGAAAACAGACTAAGATGAAACCGCGGAAGCTAGAATGCTATAGACATCCTTTGCCAATTGTTATAGAATTGAATATTTGGTCTTGTGTGTTTGCCACCACTGTAAAAGGTTCAAGTTCTCACAATCGAGTTCATCTTTATTTCAAAATTTGTATGAAGATAGTTCTTCAACTCAAAATATTGAACAACATCACTCGACTCTATATGCGAACTCAATGATGAATCAAGGCCTCCCAATAATTTTCGAGCCGATAATTTCTTCCCACTAGGTGGTGTTGCTCGAACCCTCATACCTCCGAACTTGCTCTCATACTTGGTATACAAGTCAAACAAAGAGGTTTCGACATTTTTTACAACATTAGTGTCATCCTCTAATCCCATCCAACTTCGCATCTTAAAAATTGCTTCTTCAAACATTGTCATTTTGGCTCGGGGATCTAAAATGAAAGCCAATGAATATAAGAGAGGAGGGGTAACCCAATATTCTAAATACTTACTCTTCATCGCTCGCATAACACCTAAAAAGAAAAGAATACAAATGCATCAAAGGTCAAAAAATGAAAACAATCAAACAACTTAAAACAGCTTAGGGGGTAAGAGGAATGCACCTCCTATGTGTTTATTATCCTTATGTTCATATAAATTATTCACCATTAGTACCACCTGATGTAAGGCTAGAGGAGATGTAGTAAAATAACTCACTGACAAAGTAGTTGTGGTCTCATAGAAGAACAAGGAATGTGACAATTTTCTCAATGACGTTCCACTCCAAGAATGTCAAAACAGCTGGGGAATGAGAGGAATTCTGCATCTGTTCACTCATTACTTACTGGGATAGGAGCATCTTGTACTCGGACGATCTCTGCAACATAATGTATGTTGAGTTCCATCTAATTGGCATGTCTGCTTCCAAAATACGAGGCTTGTAACCTAAGGAGAAACTTTGAGCTTTGAAGGCATTGATGCATTGATTAGACACCCTTACCCATGACACAACCTTGCGAACCTTTCCAACATAATCTTCTAAAGCACTCAAACCTGTTTGAACTATCAAATTTATAACATGGCATGCACATCTCTGATGCGAAAGAAAGCCAGCATTGTATAACCTCAGTAGACCCTCAAGTGATTTCATAGTCTTTGTATTTGCAGATGCATTATCTAGTGTGATGGAAATTGTGCGATCCATGAGTCCATATTCCTTGAGTACCTCCAAAATGCTTTCTGCAATGACCTCACCAGTGTGCTTATCAACCAATTTGAAACCGATGATTCGCTTCTATAACTTCCAACTAGAGTCAATATAATGTGCCACTACGCTGCAATAATTTAGATGGGCTCTAGAATCCCATATATCAGACGTTAGGGCTACAAAATACTTTGAAGCAACGAACACGACTTTATTTCAGCAACACGTTTCTAAAAATATTCTTTGATGTCACGTTGAATCGTGCGTGCACCAACTGTCTGGAAGGAGGGGTTGAAGAATTTTTTAATATGCTTCTCATAAGTCTAACGCTCTCCAAAGTTGATAGGCAAGTCACAAACAGCAGTCAACTGCACCAAGGATTCGCGCCATTCCTTGGGATCGTAACGCATGATGCGCACATACGTGTTGCACTTTTTGGTGCAAGTGTACATGTCGCCTAAGTAATAAAGTAATGATAAGGATGTCGAACCTTATGGATTGGGATAAACAATCATTCACAAGTTTTATGTAATTTGAATAGAATAAAATTGAGTTGATATTGATACTACTCTAGTAATTAAACTACAGATCGAGCAATGAACAAAGATGACTAAAATGCAGTTGAATGAAGATAGATATAATATAGAGGTTTGAGATATCCAAGGGGATTGCAACTTCACCACTTAAGTCCCTCGGATAGAATTATAACCTGATTAGTCATGGATTAATTATCGTATTGTGCCTATCGAATTCACTTATCTTAGACTGTTATCTCTCTTGAGCTATAAGCGTCCTTCACTGGTTTACAGGTGAGTATCTCTCGATGTCACAAACAAATAAACCAGAGACATTACTCTCAAGTGATCCTTACACGGTAGCACCGATTCTATAGGCATTCTTATGCTATAGCAACCTAGGGGTGTCCAACGGTCTTAGCGATAGCGGTAAGCCCGTCACCGCTTTCGCTTCCGCTAAGTTAACGGATTTGAAAATTCCTTTCGCTTTCACTAACCGCTATTCTGCTACTTCCGTTAATATAGCAGTAGCGATAGCGGAATCCACTAATAAATAAATGCTTAACAGCCTATGGATGATTTATTTTTTTAAAAGCTTATCAAATTCCCACAATCTTTTATAACCTTTTCTGTAAATTAAACTCGCACATCCAATGAATCAAAGATATTAATTTCCTGCTAAAACAAGTAGTAGAAACACAAATTATAAAAAGAATTAAAGCAATGACTAATACACAAGAATATTATTAATAAGAGACTGCTGATAATAGGTAGGAACCAAGAAAATAATAGATTTCTTGAAACAGCCACCTGTAACAGACAACCGTAAATTAATCAACAGTTTCCAACAGTTCAATTGTCTATTCCACTTGTTGATATCAACACAAAACAATTAGAGTCCAACAACATAATTTTACCAAGTTTCAACAACAAAACAAACAAGCAATCCATTTTCCATTCTAGGTCTAAGATGAAAAACAAATTGTAAGTCGTGACATAATTTTCTGTGGAAACTAATTCAATTTATATTTATAATTTTTTTAATTTTTTTTAAAGTTAAATAATAACGGTACTAATGAAATTAGCGGAACACCGCTATTGCTACCGCTAATATAGCGGAATGGATTTTGTTCACCGCTGCGGAATAGCGAAAGCGATAGCGGAAACGATAACGATTTTCCGTTAATTTCGCTTCCGCTGGACACCCCTAGTCATTTTCTCTGCCGAATTTTGCTCCGGCCACTGTTGCCCAACTCCGACGCCCTCCTCCGCTCCTCTCCGCCTTCGAGCTACGAAAGGATTTCTAAACCTTTTGAAACGGCGCAACTCTCCCTGTAGCTTTCCCGAGGCATTGACTTATTTTACATTTTCCATTTTTCTTCTTTTGTTATTTATTTGGACTTTTTTCTGTCTCCTTACTCAATGGTGCCAGCATGAGCTTCATTTAATAATGCACCTGGGTTGCGATTTCTCCCTACCTATAAATTATAATAATCTTGGTGTTTCGGTCTGTCTTGATCGCTCATGCGTAATACTCCTACTCCTCCTGTTCTTCTACTTCTTCTGATTGCTACTTCATCCATCCTGGAGAACTTAACCAGATTCTTAAACCTTCCTTAAAACACACCTTTATAAAAGCCTTTACAGCATGTAATTGTAGAGTTCACAACACCAAACGTGATTTCTTTACTAGAAAAAAAAAGAAAAAAAAAGAGTATGTCTAGCGTCTGAATTTTCTGATTGTCTTCTTCGCTCTCGGCATTAATCTGGATACAGTGGATTCTTCGACGCCGTCGACGAAAATCTAAAAAAAATCTGAAAAAAGCATGTAACTAGACCGGTATACATTCCTTCGCATCTTCTGTTTTCAAAAACAACAACAACAGAGGCAATGTTCTTCTAGCCTGATCCGGATTCTCGATCTCGGTAAGTTCCAGTAGTCAAAAGAGAAGGTTTCAGATCCAGATTCAGATAATGTTTTTACTGTATTCGCTTACCGATTCAGCTAACAGAGTTTGTTTGTTTTTGCAGTTTGGAGTTGTTGATCGATCAATTCCACCTGAAATGGTTGATTACGATGAATCCGGTACCCCGAAGATGTCGACGCCGGGAACGCCGGGTACGCCTGCGCCGCTGATACAGTCTCTGCGCGTGAACTCCATGTCGTACGATCGTAAATCGATGCCTCGGTGCAAGTGCCTGCCAGTTGACGCGGTGAGTTGGGGGACGTCACATGCGTGCCTCACCGACTTCTCGGCGGCGGATATTTCTCTCACAAGAAAGGTACGGAAAAGAGAATTTTCAATGGAAAGTAACGAGAATTACAGCTTTGGATTATTAAAAGCGCATCTTTCAGAATTACAGCTTAATTTTACTAATCCAATCGGTAATTTCGTAATGCCTGTGTCCCCTGTTCATCCTGAATCGTATCATAGCGAGGGCAGAAATAGAAATAGAAATAGAAATAGAAATAGAAATATTAGTCAGGGCCGGCGAAACTTTTTTTTTTTATGTAGGTTATATTTTATATTTATAGTTCAATTTTTTTATTTTATTTTTAATTTTAATTTTCATTCTATTTTTCATTTTGTACTTTTGATTATTAAACGAAATTATGAAAAAATAAAAAAACATTATAGAAATAATGTAAGTAGACTCCTACTTTCAAGAAAAAAAAAGAGTTTTGATTATAAAAAAGTTAGAATGAAAACAAAGCTTGCTTTTAAAATAATCTAAAAAAACAAAAAAAATTAGAACCACAAAATAGGCCTTTAGTAAACAAATTTTAGAAGATGAAATAAAAGTTTTGAACTTTTATTTCACACATATATATATATATATATGGACGATTCCGTTGACATGATTTATGACACAATTTTCTTAAAAGTCTATGTTTAGGGTGGGTTTAGGGTTTGGAGTTTAAGGTTTAGATTTTTAGATATTTAAGTTTTATAATTTATATTTTTGGATTTAGGGTTTAATTTTTTTTTAGAGTTTATAGATTTTAAGGTTTAGGATTTTTAAGTTTTAAGGTTTAGAAACCCTAAAACTTAAACCCTAAGCCCTAAATCAAAAATATAAATTCTAAGACCTAAATATCTAAAAATCTAAACCCTAAGCCCTAAATCCAAAAATATAAATTCTAAGACCTAAATATCTAAAAATCTAAACCCTAAACTCCAAATCATAAACCCTACGAACCATAAATATAGACTTTTAATAAAACTGTGCCACGATTTGTGTTACAAATCATATAAACGGAACCATCCCATATATATATATATATATATTCAAAAGTTAAGGAATCATTGCCCATATACCCCTTTTCTCCCTTCCAATATATCATGAAGAAACCAAGAATTGGATTGGATCATCAGGACTAGTTTTTCTTGGAATTATTTAGATGGAAATCAAATCCCTAAAATACACTAAAAGTCTCAAATTATCATTTAATTATATATACACACGTTTCTATATACGTGTATGTTTATTATATAGTAACGTCTATGCTATAATGAAGAAAGTCAGCAAGCTTACCAAAACATGGTATAGCTTTTGCTCTGCGCCTATTTCATTAAAATACTCCTTGCTGAAATAAATATCAGCAGGAATTTTTTTCATGCCGAAAGTACCCCTAATAAAATTGTCTACTCACTATTCCCATAACACTCTCAAACCATTATTTCACTATTTATTTACAATCCAAGAAAACTTTGTTTCAAACTTGTTAAATAATTCCCACATATGACTGAACTGCTTGGAGAAATTATAGTACAATTGATAATCCGAGCATGTGTATACTAGTATCATATCATTGATTGTTTTATAAGAAAATTTTAATTATTATATTAAATGTGACTTTCGCCAAGAAAAATTCTTTTGACAATTACATCTTATCCAAACGTCTATCTAAATATAATACATTTGTGAGAATTATGTAGTTAATCTTCTAGCGCCAATCTGCATCTAATTATTGTATATGGATGCCCAAATTCATATAGTGACTTTATTGTGCTCTAATATTTATTTAATGCTTGGAGGTATGCTATTAAACACAATTATTTTGGATCTTCTATGTAGATCCGGGTGTCATTGAGTAGATCATTTATGATGATGGATAGATGGCACTCTAGTAATCTGTCTATTCAATTACATTGCATAATGTTTTCCAATAGCCTAACGATTAGTTTGATTTTGTTGTTCTTTGAGAGTAAATCGAAAAATTGAAAGGAAAAAAAAAACATTAAGATTTAAAAAAAAAATTGGGAAGGCGGCGGCCACCCCCACCCGTCCGTCCGTTCGTCCCTCCCTGGTGTATAACTGGATTACTAAATCAATAAGGGTAGATAGAAAGTTCTTTTTACATAACTAATTCGATTCGTGACCATTGCTGCAGCTTGGAGCCGAGTTCGTGGGCACGTTCATCCTGATATTTGCTGCTACCGCTGGCCCCATCGTGAACCATAAGTACGCTGGAGTCGAAACGCTGATCGGGAACGCTACGTGCTCCGGCCTCGCTGTGATGATCGTCATTCTCTCGACGGGCCACATCTCCGGAGCGCATCTCAACCCCTCCGTGACTCTAGCCTTTGCTGCTCTCCGCCACTTTCCCTGGGTTCACGTTCCGGCATACATCGCCGCACAGGTATCTGCTTCCATTTGCGCATCCTTCGCTCTCAAAGGGATCTTCCATCCTTTCATTTCCAGCGGCGTCACCATTCCATCCGTCAGCACCGGCCAGGCATTCGCACTCGAGTTCCTCATTACTTTCAACCTGCTCTTTGTCGTCACTGCTGTCGCGACCGATACTC
>JAOWBN010192616.1:0-15556 GCA_028565015.1 Pinguicula moranensis
ACTGTTTTAGTCCATATAGTACTTTTATTAATCGGCATACTTGATTCTTGTTAAACTGTTTTAAGAAACCTGGAGGAGGATCCATGTATATTTCTTCTTGTAAATCACCATGTAGGAAAGTATTCTTTTCATCAAATTGGTGAAGTGACCAATCAAGATTCACTGCGACTAATACTAACACACGAACTGTATCCAGTTTTGCCACAGGGGAGAAAGTTTTGGCATAGTTAATCCCATAAGTTTGAATATATCATTTTGCTACCAGTCATGCCTTATATTGTTCGATCATTCCATCAGAGTTGTGTTTTACTATGAATACCCATCAACAACTACCTGCTGGTCCCATGTACCATTTTTTATAAGAGTTGTCATCTCAGTTTCCATTGCATGATTCCACTCCGCTTGGGCCTGTGCTTCGTGAACTATTTTTGGTATGCATACAGAATATAGAGCAGTAGCACATGTCTGTGTTGGCGACTTGGTGCATATTGTTGAGACTCTCAGTATTCAAGACATACATTCAAACAAAGCTAGGAAATTAAGTGGGGGTAGGGGGCAAATTTCTTTGATTTGAGCAGAGTGTGTCAGGGTTGATCTGTTGTAGTCCGGTATGCATGTTCAAATATTGTGATAAACTGAAAAAGTCAAAATAAATCGAATCATTTGATACATAATAGTAATAAAAATTTTGCACCAATAACTGGTTTTACAATAGAAAAAACTTCAAAAATTTGAAATTTGGTTAACCAACGATCCACTAAAATATTAAACTATAAAAAATAATTATACTAAAGAATTGTAAAAAAAAAATATTAAAAAACAATCCTAAATAAATATGAAAATAAATGTCTATTACAATTGATAAAGTATCATAAATATTCTATGGTATAATGGTTAACATTCTGAAATTTGAATTTTAATAGGCCTATATTACGCTAAAGAATTGAAAAGGCGCAAAAGAAATCGAACCCACGACCATAAGTTTAAGAGCGTGATACTCTATCAACTGATCTAAACAAGTATTATGCATTATTTCAAAACAATTATACTTATAATATTTCAGGGGACAAAACTAGAAAAATAAAAAATTACATGTATAATTTATTTTAAGATCATGGGGACCATCGCTCTCAGTACCCCTGCATCCGTATCGGTGGGTTACATAACAAAAATACATTATCAAAAGTTCAATTATACCATTATATTATTATCTGAGTGCAAAAGCCCACTGGATTAAAAGGAAAAATGAAATTATGGAAAAACTCATTTATAAAAGAAAAAGTGTTGTATAAGCCCAACTTGTTCAAACCCATCCCCACCAAACCTCATGAAGGAAGACCTACTCAGCCCTTCTTGCTTGTGACTGGCCCATGTCAAAATTGCAGTCCAAGGAGGCTGACCCTCATGGTGTATCTTCTCATTTCTCAAGATATTAGATTATAGAAAAAAGTACAAATTTCTGTTTGTTTTTCTCTTTCTGTAATTACAAATTATTCTTAAACTAGTAAAGTTTCTGTCCATAGCGAGAAATGATATAGCGCACGAATTTGGGCGCGCGTATTTAACACGTTGGGGCAAAATGACCATTTTGCCCCGTGTCAAAAACTGCGATAGTGTTTAACACGGGGGCAAAATGGTCATTTTGCCCCAATCCGTGCGTTCGTGCAGCACTATTCATTCGTGCGCTATATCATTTCTGGTCCATAGCCCATCCAAATATAGTTTGACCCCTGAGGCCCCAAAAGAGGCAAGTGAGCTCAAAAATGCCAAAAGAGCTCTAGAAAGAGCAATTTTTTTTAATTTTTATAATACCCTATTGTCGGGGTTTGAATTTTTATTGGGTAGTTAAAATTTTCAATAATAAAAACCAATTGGCTCCACACTTTACATAGTCGTAGACCCAAGAATCCCCTGTTTACAGCAAGAGAAACATTAATAAACTACATGCATCAGTTCATACACTAAATAATCTTTGTTTTCTCAAACAAAAACTCCTTCAGAAAAATGTATCAAGCAGCACAACCAAGGTAATATTAACCAGTCCTCGGTGACACCTCCTGAGTGCATTTTACCCATTGAGATCCAATGCCACAGGCTTGACTTCACCCATTCATGGGGTTGAGCTGGCCCTGTCTCCATGTCAAATCGGATTGCATTCTTTATTTCCATAGTGTTCATACCACAGCACGCCACACTGCCTTCAAAACCTCATCTCCTATCTTACCTCTGAGACGTCTCATGTGCATATGGAAGTGCTCCTGTATATCAGAGATAACAACATAATGCAAAACAAACCAAGCTTACACTTCCTTCCACGGTTAACTAGCATTTGTACAGTTAAGAAAAAGATGTGTCACAGTTTCAAGTTTCAACAGGGAGTTTACACATACACACTACTGTGTCCCTCAACTTACTGCCACTCCAAAACGTAGCAGGTTATCCACTGTATGAAATCTACCTTGTAACAATTGCCTAGCAAACATTTGAACTCTTATGGGAGGCAGTTTGCACCACACACTAGCAAGTTCCTTTTGGGCCAAAGTGGACTGTCTCAGATCAGAAAGCAGCGCTGCATAAACGGAGGAAACTGAGTATTGGCCAGAAGGTTCCATTGTCCATCTCCAGAAATCAGAACCTTGTGAGGATATGTCATTTTGTGCCGCACACAATAGCAATTCGTCAGACATAGGTAACTCACAGTGCCTCAGTGGGGTGCCTAAAGGCCAGGTCCATCTTATATTCTCCTTATCAATTAATATTATC
This sequence comes from Pinguicula moranensis, assembly GCA_028565015.1. Taxonomy (NCBI): domain Eukaryota; kingdom Viridiplantae; phylum Streptophyta; class Magnoliopsida; order Lamiales; family Lentibulariaceae; genus Pinguicula; species Pinguicula moranensis. Next base: position 2,764 of record JAOWBN010192616.1, read on the forward strand.
TATGCTATAGTCACGTGTTGTTGAGTGCTTAGCTTGAATCATTCATATCTCAATGCAAGACAACCCTCACCATTCCAGTTATAGCGCCAGAACAAGGACTTATCTCCATTTATTATATAGAGTTGTACACTTCTATTGAACCATTCATTTGTGGAGAACTTCCAAATATCCTTTCAGATGTGAGAAGTTGCATCTAGCAATGTGATTAGATTCAAGTCATTGAGATGATTTAACTGTTTGAGATACTTAGACCGAATGATATAACTCCATAAACTCTCAATGTCAGTCCTCAAATGTCATAGCCATTTACATAAAAAGACTTGGTCACCTGCTCAGGGGATTAGAACAAAGAGAAGTCGTAAATAGGCAGCCAATAAAGTATTGATTTTACAAGTGTAGCATTCCCTGTAGATGATAGAAATTTGTTAGTCCATTTTTGGATTCTGTTTTTTATCACTTCTAGCACTTTATCTCACGTTTTGGCATAACTAGGATTGTCCCTAATATAAAGTCCCATATATGTGAGGGGTAGTAAGGCTAGCTGGCATTGCAACATTCTTGCATATTTCCCAAGCAATTCATCCTGTATGTTTACTCGAATATCCGACTTTTAGCAAAGTTGATTGACAAGCCTGAGATCATCTCAAATACTTTTAGAATATCTTTCATCAGCTGGATGTTGTCCCATGTTCCTTATTCAAATAAAAAAGTATTGTCAACATATTGAAGGTTGGAGATAAAGTTGTCTCCAGCCTTGATACCGTACCTCTTTTTAAGCTCTTCCAATGTTTATTAGCAGATAAAGGCCATCAACTACCATCACGAATAAAAAGGGGAGATAAGGATCTCCTTTGTGAAAACCTCTCTTGAGCGTGAATTCCCCATCACTACTCCCATTTATTAGAACAACCGCATGAGGAATAGTAACACACTTTGGTATCCTGTCCACCCAAACTTGGCAAAATTCCAATTTTCTCTGCATAGATATAAAAAATGACCAATCGACTATATCAAAAGTTTTTGCAAAGTTTACCTTCAACAACACTACCTTCGTTTTAGATTTTTTTTCACAAAATGGATTAACTCATTTACTACAAGAATGCCATTCAAGATTTGACGTTCTTGTATGAAGGTTATATGATTATTTGAGATGATCTTGTGGATTACCTTCTTTATTCGGTTAGCCAATAGCTTGGATAAGACTTTATATCTACAGCCGACCAAAGATTTTGGCCTGAAATATTTCAATTGGGCTGGTTTGGATATCTTAGGGACTAAGGTGATCAAAGTTGAGTTATCCCTTTTGCAAGTCTGCTATTCTTCTGAAACTCCTGAATTAAGAATATAAAATCTTTCTTTAGTGTATCGCAATGAGTTTTAATGAAGTGAAAATTATAACCATCCGGGCTTGTACTCTTATCAACTGCACAACTTCACACATTTGCATGTACCTCAGCTTCAGAAAAATTCCGAGATCAGGAAGTAGTTATGCTTATCAGACAAGCGTGTGTTCGCTTGTAACTCTAGGGAAGGGCGTTTCCAATTCTCAGAGAAAAAATGTGCTTCGAAGTAGATAATTATACCTTAACTTCCCTTATGCCCTCTGTCCATACTCCATCAAAATACAGGCCACATATTATTCATCCTACAGTTATTGGTAACTCTTGCATGGAAAAATCTGTTATTACCATCTCTTTCTCTAATCCACTTAGATCTGGATTTTTGCATCAAGATTGACTCTTTATTCACCATTGCATGCTTTAACTGGATACATGTTTCTTGCTTCAGTCTGTTTTTTCCATAGTTGGATCTCCCTGCTCAGCCAAATCATCCATACCCAGCAGTTGTACTTTCAAGGTTTCAATCAATCTACTAACTGAACCGAACACATTCTTGTTCCAGGCACTGAGTTTCTGACACATTGGGCGAAGATTTTCATTAAGTACATAATTGCCATGACCATAAACTCCTAGAGAGTACCATTCTATTTTACAAATTATGCAAATCTAGCTTCTTTATTCTAGATGTTAAGTGTTCTAGAAACTTTCGAGCCCCAATTCAACTCCTTCAACTTCAAAAAAATAGGTCTATGATATGTTGCCCTGTCTAGAGCTATTTGAAAAATGTCAGGCCATTTCTGCAGGCTACAACATAAGTCGCCTCTGGATATACATGTGTAATGGTGCTTCTACCAGGGAAGATCTACTAGTTCAATGTTTAGTATATAAGCTGGTCAAATTCAAGCATTTCAGTCATTGGCAGGGGAACATTGCGGCTCTGCTCATCAGAATGTTAGATGGTATTAAAATCTCCTACTATACACCCGTACACAAAAGTATCACCCGAGACTAGGGGTGTTCAAAAATCCAATCGGTATTAAAAAAATGATTGGTATCCGATTTTCACGCCGAATACCCGATTAAATTTAGCCGGTATTTTGGGGCAAGGATTGATATGTAGATATTGTTATGGATCCTTAATCAATACGGTGTCGGATTTACCGTTAAAGTATCGACATCTACCGAGTATCGAACGCATTTTTTTTTTATTTCTTAATCTTTTTTAAAAATTAAAACATCCTCGTTTTTTTTTGTCTCTTTTTTTATTAGCCAACATTTTATCACTTTTCACATTCAGACATTCAGCTTTCACTTTTCATATTTCATATTAAGGTAGTTTCCTGTTTTTCTTGCTCTTCGACCTTCGTCTTCTTTGAATCGAGATCGAGACTCGAGTTCGACTTCCCTGTTTTTCTTGCTCGTCCCCCCCTCCCTCGCGGCTGACGTCGTCACCATTTTCGTGGCCTATGCCTAGGGTAAGAAGGTAAGGACTAAGGTAAAACTCCTAGCCCTAACTCTTCGATTTCGAGTTCTACTTTGAAATTTTTTGGATTTCCAGTCCATATTTCATCGTAATTGTTTCAGTACAAGCCTTACTTGTGAATTTTTCATGACTTGTATATATTTTGGAATGGGATGAATGTGCTGCAGTCGTCGGATCTGAGGAGGAAGGTGATGAAGTAGAATATGATTAGGTCTTTTAATTGGGCGGGAAAATATCCAGTTGATTTCGTTGAATTTTACATCCAACAGAACAGAACTAATAAGTAATAGTTTTACCTGTTTTGTTTTGGAATCAACATTATCCTTGCAAACACATATTAATCTATGTAGACATACTCAAACTCAACTCAATACTCATATTGCCTTGGCTGCAGTGAACTAGTCATAATCTTCCTGAAGTTTCTGTACAACCAAGATCCTGTTGGCCTATTGCTACAAGATTTCGAAGTTAATCAAAGATTAAAAACATTGAAGTTGACTTGTAAGTCACTGTGTCCTTTTTAAACATTGAATAAACTTCGAGAAAGGCACGTGCTCATGCATTGTAGCTTTTTGTTAGATCAAAGAAACCATCCATTTCTTTCTTTTGCAGTTTGGTCTTACTTTCTTTTTTCTGAATATGATACATGAGAAGACATCTTATGCTCTTATTTTTCTAAAAGGGAAACACAGCAGAAAGTGGATGAATTGGTTCATTTTGGAGGTTTTCCAAATACTGATTACTTGAGAAGAATATTAATGAAGGAATTTCAGCAACTGGTCTGCATTTCTCTTGCATTCATTACCTTGTTTCAAGATGCAAATGATTATGTCGTAAAATTCTTTATATAATTCTAGTTTCCAGGAGGCCTTGGACATGCCACTTGCAATGGTGTCCAAAAGATGGTTTTATTTTATGTCTTAGGACTTCATGTCATGTTTATGAAGTATGTTTTGGATATTTCAACATTTTAAATAGTAGGATTTGTTGTTGCTGATTGCTGAAAGTGAAAGTTGGATTTGTTGTTTCGATCAATATCTTTCTCTTCTCTGGTAATGGTGGAGAGTGAATTATTACCATTCCTTAGAATAAGTAAATTATTGAAACCTGAAGTAGAGTAGCTTGTTAATGTTTAATATCTGAACTTTATTCAATTATTGAATGTTGATAGTTGAAACAGATAGACAAACAGAATCAAGCACGCTCTCATTTTTACAACTACTTGGTATATTGCACAACATAAGGTAAATCTTTCTTTATACAAACAATTTTAACTTGTTAATGTTTTTTTTGTTGGTTGTAAGTTGTTAATGTCTTATAGAATTAGGATTTAAGTTTATTTGTTTTGTTTTTGAGCAACAGAATAGGATATAAGTTTATTGGAGTTGTGATATATACTTTTATTATTTATACATCTTATTTCATTTTTTGGTTGTTAACATTTGTCTTGGTCTGTTGGTTGTTACTTAATAGTTAATACTTTGCTTACCTTTGTTCTTATCCTTTTTGTATATTTTTTAGATGAGTCGTTCTTGTTCTTCAACTTATAAGAAAGGGAAAGGAAAACAAGCAATTCACTCTCCTGACATTCAGGACTTAGATAACTTTGAAGAGACATTGTTAGATGATGCTGATATGGATAGAGAATTAATGAAATTGGCCACCCCAAGCTCCCATAAAAAGAGGAAGGGAACACAACGCTCCAAGGTTTGGGAACACTACGACCTCATCCTCATGCCTGAAGGGACAAAACCTATTTTCGTATGCAAATATTGTTGTAAAAATGTTTCATGCCATAATAAGGGTCACAGAACATCTGGTTTGTGGTCACATTTGCGTAAATGTGTGAAGTATAGTGGTGATCAAACTACAATGGACCAGTACCAGATAAAAATGATTTATGATGCATCATCGACAGTGGGAACAGTGAAAGGAAATATGAAGTTGTATACCTTTGATGAAAAGAAGGTGAAAAGGTCACTTGCTGAGTTCATCATTCAAGATGAACTACCATTCGTGATCGGAGAGAAGAAAGAATTCAAGAATTTCATCAAATTATTTGAATCTCGATTTCATATGATTTCTAAGAGTACAGTTGCACGAGATTGAATGGGGGTTTATTTGGCTGAGTGAATGTACTGATTGTTAAGGTGATGGAATTGAGTTCCAGGGTCTGTTTGACCACAGACACATGAACATCCATTCAAAGTATTAACTACATGTGTCATACGATACATTTTATAGACAAACAGTGGCAGCTGCACAAGAGGGTCATTGGGTTTAGGAAGATTGTCAGTCACACGGGTGGATCAGTAACACAGGTATTTGATATCTTGCCATACTATATTGAATTTGCAGTTTGTAGTGTTTCTTGAATTGTATTGTGACTTTGCATTGTGTTTTCACTCGCACGGGTCCTTGACACCGTATTGGGCGAATGGGAGGATTGATAAGATTTTAACAATTACTGTGGATAATACATCTGCCAATACGACACGTTTGAATGATTTGAGGGGAGAATGATCCAAAAGTTTGCTGATGTTGTGGGTGGTGTTATTTTGCAACACAAAAATATGCACATGAGGTGCATTGTCCATATTATGAACATGATTGTTCAGGATGGTTTGAAAGAGCTGGACGTATTGATTGAGAGAATGAGAAACATGGTTAAATATGTCATCTTTTCCTCAAAACGGAAGAAACATTCAAGAAACATGTGGATGCGAAGAGTTTGGCTGGCAAGGATATTTTGCAACTTGATGTATGCACTATGTGGAATTCAACCTATACCATGCTTCAATCAGTTGACAAGCTTCAGGTTTCATTCGAGTACATGCTTCTGTTATATGATGAATTGTTGGGGTATTTGTGTGATCTGCGTAGCGGAGATGGCACATGGTTGGCGGTGCCTACAAGCCACGACCGGAAACGTATCAAAACGTTCATAAATTTTTTGAAAGTATTCTTTGATGTTACACTGGCATTCTCCGCCTTCAATACCTATACCACACACCTAATTTTGAAGGAGTTGTACACCCTGAAGAGGCATTTAGAAATTTTGAGTAGTAGCCCTGATGATATCTTTAGTGGTCTGATAGATAGAATGCAGGAAAAGTATATGCAAATTACTGGGGAGCATCGAACAGTGATGACCCGACGCTTAAGATAAACAGGTACTGATGTTTTAACCTTACCATATTTACTGGTTATTGCTTTGTTAAAAATGAACATGTTTTTATTTTGATAATGAACATGTTTTTTACTTTAAAAATGTTCTAACCTTACTTTATTGATTTATTTTGAAAATGAATAGGTTTTTATTGGTTGCAATTATTCTTGACCCAATGAGTAAAATTACCTGGTTTGAATTTTAGTTACCAAAGATTATGAAAGTCATTAAATCTGCTAGCGTTATTGCGATGGATAAGCAAACAACATAAAAACTCTTTGATGAGTATAGTTTATTATAAGGTGATTCGTCTTCCCCTGGCTGTAATAGAGATGAGGATATAGGTATTTCTCGGCAAGATCCAGAATTTGATGCCTGGGCACGTCTGATTCGTACTTCAAAATTCAACAAGCAGACAGAATTGGATAGATATCTTAGTGAAGATTTTGAGCCACCAACACCTACATTAAACATATTAGAATGGTGGAAACATCATGAAGCTAAGTATCTGATGCTTGCAAGAATGGCTCGAGACATTCTAACTATTCCTATCACAACAGTGTCATCTGAATCGGTCATCAGCACGGGTGGAAGGGTTCATAGTATTTTTCGAAGCTCGTTGGCTTCTAAGACTGCTGAGGGTCTTATTTGTGCTCAAAACTGGTTAAGAGAAAACACTGACATATTATTTCATCGGGATGAGAAGGATGACCAAAGAGTTATCAACTTGTTGCATGTGATAATTATTTTATTAACTTTTATTATCTTCGATTCATTTACTTTAGTATAACATTTTAGCTTAACTCTTAATTTGCAATGTTATTTGCAGAGATGCAAATATATCCATGAAACATGCTAGAGGGGATTGACGAGCTACCAAAATCTATCATCCGAGAGGAATATAATGCATCTTCTAGTTGACTCTGTTGGATATTGATGATTCAATACTCATCATGATAATGGGTTCCATGGTTTGGTAACTTGGTTGTGGTTGAACTTTGGAGACTTGTGAGTTGTGACTTTAGATGTGACTTTGATTTCATGGTTTGATTATGATTTATGAGTACTGACTTGAGTTGTGACTTTAGTAATTTTGTGTTGAGATTAAGACTTCATTCATGAGACAATCAACCTTGTTTTATGGTGTTGTAGGTTGCTTGTGTTATTTGTAGTATTTTATCTATATTTTGTTATGTTATTCATAATTCTGGTTGGAGATTTTCATCATTTTAATTTTAAACACAGTTTTTTTAAAAACCAACAAAATATGGATAAAATATTATCTTTAAAATACCCTAAAAAACCCTAATCAGTAAGTTACGACAAATGATATTTTTTCTAAACTCTAACCTCAAACCCTAACAAGTAACAGTTAACTCTAAAATTTAAAGCTTAGCATAAAATATATTAAACTTGCAAAAGCTTAAAAATTATATTAAACTTACTAACTTGTAATTTGTAAAAGCTTATAAACTTATAATTTTATTCTAAACTTATAAACTTTACCGTAAATAGCGTAAACTTATAATTTTAACTTATATAACTATATAAGTTTGTTTTGTAGGATATAAGTTTGTAAATTTTATAATTTATATGAAATTTGTAAATTTTATGTAACTTATAGACTTATAAACTTATTACTTACCCTAAATGTTAAATGGCTAAAATATAAACTTATAACTTTACCCTAAACTTATAACAAAATAAGTTTATATAAACTTATATAATATAACTTATCATTATAAACCTTATAGAAAACATATAAACTTATATTATTTTTATATCATTTTATAAACATAATAAAATTTTCATAAACATAAATACAGGCTAAACGAAAAATCGAACGGAATAGTGAAATTTTAATTTAATTTATTTTTTGATCACCAAATTTAATCGATACAATGGGGGAATATCGAATATCGAATATCGATTTGAGTATTCTCGAATGATGAGGCCTACCTGTGACAAAAGTCTATTCGATCTCAGAGATTTGTTTTGTGCCTCAACAGACATGTCGGGGTTTGATTTTGGAAATTGTTGCAGTCAGAGTCTATGTTTATTTAGACACTTTCTGCACCCACATTTTTCTCCAAGTCTTAGTCAACAATGTCAATAATCTTTAATTCTCGCCAGACAGAAACAGAGGGCTGCCACAGAACTGACGATTTATATATATTAGTTTACTGATTTAGGAAATTATCATTGAATGGACAACTATAAAGTTAAATCTTTTGATTACAGGACTGAATGTTGTCGTTATCAAAGGCAGCGTTTTAGAGAGAAAAAAAAATTGCAGGTGCAGAAAGTCTTTTAAATAAACGCACTGTTACGGAAGTCAAGTTTCAAAATGCTTACTCTAACATACCAAATTTGCAGCCCAGAAAGAGACCGTTGCTCCAAAAGAACAAATCCGAATAGAAAACTTAGGTTTTAATAAAATCATTTTAATTCAAAACAGGGGATTACCCAATTGAACTTAAATTAGCGTTTCGATAAAGGGAATGACCAACTAGATTTGTCCCACATTTATTCAAAAAACAATAAATATACGATGTGTGAAATAACTTTCAAATTTATTCATGGTATCAAAGTAGAATTTTTTTATGAAGGGCATATGAGTAATAAGCAAAGTAGTAATTTTCATTATTGTAATCTCTAACTAAACAGAAGAAAAAATTAGGAAAAAGAAAAGAAAAGAAACATTGGATCTGAACCGTCAAAACTGATCCTAGCATGAAGCCGCTTAATCGAGCCGAAGCTCAAGTCTCCCGACGTCAGCAGAGTCGCCAGCTTCTTTCGGCTTCAGTATTCTATGCTTGGCTGAGCGTTTACTCGACTCCAAGCAAAGACTCAATTCCAGTTCAATTTCACCGTCGTTGAGTAACCCTAGCGCGGAGCTCGACTCCAGCTCGACGCAGATCGGTGGACGAACGCCGTCCATCTCGATTGTGGCTGTCTCTGCTGAACCCAGACTCTCACTGCGCCCAAACACTTTCTCCGCCATCTCCGAACGGTGGCTCACTGACGACCCCTCGCTCGGCGATCGGTTACCCCTCTCCTGAACGACAGCGTCTGGCTTCGCCTTCGCCGCCGCCCGCTTGAATCTGCACCGATTCCTGACTCGATTCAGATCGTTCGACACCGAAAACCGATCCCCCTTCTTTACATGCCTTATGTCACAAGCTTTGCGGGATGGTCCGGCGACGGATTCCGCCGCATCTGCGTCGTCTAATTTCGTTATCGGATCCCCTCTCAGAACCGCCTCCAATGCCTCCTGGCAGAGTCGCCAGCTCCCAGACCACGCCAATCCAACCGACCCGTAAACCGGGTTCACCATCCTACCGCAGGCCTCCTGGAGCAAGGATTTAAAAACAGCTGCAAAAAAAGAATCCGGAAATAAGTTTCATCTCCCAAAAGAAAACACCCGAGCCGTGTTCAATTGAAATGGAGGTTATGAAAACTCTCGAACCATGGCGGAGTTGTGTCGGAGCAGCATCGATTAGATTGATGAGTCCTGTTCGGCCGTAGAATTTCGCCAGAAACACTGTGGCATTTGCCTGCGCGTCCGGTGACTTGATCCACTCCAAGCATGGCTTTATACTGCAGTCGTCGCTACACCCCTTCCGCAGCACTCTGCAGCCATTGCAGCTTAGTCTCATTTTAAACCAACAATCGGAAATCAAGATATCTATGGAGTTACTGTATCGTGTTCGTGGTTTAGCATATAAACCAACACAGAAACATATATAATGGTGGTTTGGTGGTATGGCATTGTCGCTGAGCCCGTTGTTTTAACATGGCCGCCGCAGTATTTATTGAAATGCCCACATTCATGGAATTGTTCCGTATTTCGAGTCCAGGCTATGGGCCCCGCCTACATTACAAAAAACGTGGAACCATGTGAGACCAACGGCGGGGGCTCACTCGAGTTCATAGCGCGTGATTACACTCTAAACTCAACGAACAACGTATGCGTGTGTGTATATGTGCATCTCGTCAAATGTCAATTGGTTTGGATGGCGCGTGTTTTGGTTGAATACTGAGATTGGCCGTGGACCCTCCGCCCCGTTTTCTGGAAACCGGCAGCTGGAGAAAATCTAAAACAGGCGGTGAGTCCATGGTTTTCGGTCGACTTGTTTTCTATTTTAAAAACAAGTAGCCATATCATATCTGAAGCCGGTCCAGATATCCGGCTAGCCACGTAGGCTCATCCACGGCTTTTCACTTGAGATAATTATTCTATTAATATTAGAGATAATAGGAAGTAATTATTCAAATCAACATGTCTTAAACTTTTGCAACTTGTCATCGTCTCACAGTCAACAGGGAGAAGGGGATTGCCTATCGGGATGGACAGTCTGTCAAGAAATAATCAATTAATACAAACGAAATATAGAAAGACTAATTTCTAAAGCCCAACTCAGTGGTAGGCCCCAAGGCCCATGAGTCTTTTATTTAGGTAATCCCAAGGCCCAATGACCCTAGTTGCAAGGGGAGAAAAATACAATACGCTTATACCCCGTTTACTAGCAATCTTGTCTTGAGAATTACCAGAGAATTGTTATCGGAATTGCACACAAAATGGTGGGATTGGACAAGAGATAGAATTGAGCCAAAAAAGCAATTACATGTTTATTAAACATAACCTCGAACGGAATTGGACAATCCATTTTGGGGAAATTTTGAATTGGACAACCCATTTTGGGAAAATTTCGTTTCTATCCTTACCTCAAATGAGAAATGCTTAGAATACAATAAAGAAGAAACTGGAACTTCAAACCATAGGTAGAACTTCAGAAGGATATATATATATAGCTTAATCTGAGTATCCGGCTACAAATGTAGCTGACTAATTTGCAGAGACTCGCACTCAGCCATCCCCAAGTACGAACCAGGCCGTCCGGGAGCCAAAACCCATAGGAATGATGGCTCCAATGATTATTATCTCAATGGGGGTCGAACATTGCACCTTTTGACACTTAAGATTAAATCAACGAGGGGAGTCGGATATCAACTGGCTTACGTTGGCCAATGATTCCAGAGAATGCACGTAGTCTCTATCCCTGTCCACCCATCTCTTGTAATCTTCCATCGCATACCAAGGTTCAATCTTTAACGCACAAAAATGCCAAAATACGTAATCTCAACTCTTTAGCATATAAGGGTTAGAAACATTTTTGTAACCCTAAGATGCAATGCCACTAACACCGCTCAATTTGAATTTTCCGCAGATTCTGGATGGAGCCCAGATGAAAAGACGACTTCTGCTGGGAGAATTGATTTAGAAGAATCACTTTAGATGCCAATTGATGTAGTCGAATGGGGGACTTGCTAGCGTTGAATAGATGAATATATGCGATAATTGGAAGATATTCTCATCACCTGCATCAGGAAGATCAGACAGCCACAGCCCACAGAGAGTTTAGAACAAAAACTTGTAAAATATAAACTTTTGCAGTTCTCGTGCTGCTGTCGAGGAGGGACTTGACGAGATCGGGTAACGATGAGGGAGATCTGGGTCTCGATCTTGGCATCAGAGGGGAGGTCAGAGAAGTCGAAAATGATAGATTGATGTAATTTCATGAACTTGAAGGGTTAATATTGACCCAAAATGGTAGAATTGCTGAGTTAGAAAATGATTTCTCATTTTTTATAAAATTATTCTTGGGGCTCAATTCCATCATTTTTAAAATTTTTTGCGGGTCATGGAATTGAATTCCCCTACCCGCTTTGCCAAGTGTGTCTAGTAAACATAGAAGTGCGCTCTAATTCTATTATTATGACGCATAATTCTATCTAATAAACAGGCCCTTAGAGAATATTGTTTTGGGAAATAGAAATTTATTTATTAACAAGAATTACAACGTTAGAATTTACATGGTCATGATTGACTTGCCAAAATAGTCAAAATACGAATTCATACAAGTGAATGGTTCTCTTTCCCAATTGGGTAGCGGTTGTGCTGCTTTTAATTCTCCGTAGGGTTTGAGAATTTGCCAAGATTATTCTCTTACAATGGTCGCCGTTTTCTCAGTGAGGCTCACTGTGCTTGTGGTCGAAACGGGCTTGATTTTTGCTTAACCAAATTCTCCATATCTTGAGGATCCAGATTAATTTTCGAGCTGCCTCATTTTTCTTCTTTTTCTGCATCCCTAGGTGAACCTGGAAATTGGTTGCGGATCTTGGTAAACAACGACGCTGAGGCACAACCATCTATATGATTAGACCCCCACAGATTCTGAGTCCACGAACATGTTGCAATAATGTGAGTCATTGACTCTTCTATTGCTTCATTACAGAGTTTGCAGAATTGTGAGTTTGCCAGAATTGGCTGTAACAGCCGTGGCTTATGTCAAATGTTGCACCAAGCCAAGCGGGAGGATGTGGCAGCAGAATAGAAAGCATCCTCTTATATGTTTTGAGTTGTGTTTTGTATTATAATAGACACGTGTTATGTCGGCTAAAGAATCGCACTTATGATGTTTAAAGAGTTCGAGTATACAATTATATATTTTGTATTTGGAAAACAGTTTATGGAATACTAGGCTTTCTGAAAACCTTTCATTTTTATCTGTTCTAATCTTCTTCTCCTGTCTGCGACTATTCCCTATTCTCTCAAATCTTCTGCTTCCCTCACTATTCTCCCCTCTCTGTTCATGTCCTGGCAACTCCCGTAACCAGCTGAATCCCCAGCTTGTTACAATACATATGTGACGCCGGACAAAATAGCGATTATTCTGTAGGCTGTTAAATCAGGCGAATTGCAAGGAAGAACACAAGAAATCGCCCAAAGAAAAACCA
>JAOWBN010192627.1:0-15555 GCA_028565015.1 Pinguicula moranensis
TTACTTATAAACTTATAAAGTTTATAAACTTGTATAAGAAATATATAAACCTTTATTTACTTATAAACTTATAAAAGGGGAAGGATCCATTGACATTATTTGTGACATGATTTCTGACACTGTTTTTTCAAAAGTCAATGTGTAGGGTCCGTAGGGTTTAGGGTTTAGAGTTTAAGGTTTAGATTTTTAAATATTTAGATCTTAAGGTTTATATTTTTAGATTAGGGCTTAGGATTTATAGTTTCTTAGGGTTTATAATTTTTTAGGGTTTATGAGTTTCAGAGTTTAAAATTTAGAGTTATAACTTATAAAATGTAATAATAAAATGGTAATATTTCATCTGTAATTTTAGTTATAGTCAATCTAAAAATCTGTGAAAACATAATAAAAAACCTAAATTAAACACAAAAAAAATTGGTTTTTCGGTTATAACCGAAAATCGAACCGAAAAATTTTGGTTATGATTTTTCATAACCATAACCGAACCGAATAACCAAATAACCAAAAATTTTTGGTTAATCGTCGATTTTCGGTTCACCGAAAAACCGACCGTTATTTTGCTCACCCTTACTTTTAACTCATATGATAAACTATCATTTTGCCCTTACTCTTAATCAAATTTACGAGATATCCATCTCTAAATACCTAAATCCAAACATTATTTTTTATTTCCATCTCCTTCGCGACCTTTCTTTCTGTTTGTCTTCATTTCGTCAGAAGCTTCGTGTCTTCGATTTTGTCTCACTCGTTCATTGCATTTCCTATGAATCCATGCCTCTAATCAACAAACTAGACACTTTTCATTAGTGCAAATTCAATTTTTGGTTTAGAGTTTTGTTGCTTCTTGTCGAGGGTTGTGTTCAGTGGTAGGGGGTTAGGTTTTTTTTTCTTTTTCAGATCTATGCTTTTGGCTACTCGTTTTAGTTTCTAATTGTATCTTATTTACATTTTTTTTCAAAAAAGCCAAGGTATTTATAATTAGATCTGATCTTAGGGTTATTTTTGTTCACTATTGACCTTGTTTATGATTATATCCTTTGCCAAGCCATTAGGGTTGTTATATTCTTCAAAGCTTACAATTTCGTGATGTGGCGGCTACTTTTTGTGGATTTTGGTTCTTCAATTACCAAGTCATGATGGTTCAATATTCGTTGTTCTTTCACCATACATCTTAAAAATTACTAAATCAATTGGCATGTGGTGTGGATTTGTATGCATCTGAGCACTTCATCCCTGTCCTTAAAGGAATCTGACAAATGCTACAAAGAGAAATTAGAAGCTCTAAAGAAGTAGGACCTGCCTGCGTAAGTGCCTCGCCTCATAATCCAATTGAGCTGTCTAAATATTCATAACAGGAAGATCATACTCCTAAATATGTCACATTTGAGTACCCTAAATCTGATGCAAGGAAATCTGCTACATTATCTACTCAATCTAACTCAAAATCATGAGGAGTATAGGTGGAATCCTTCTGGTCCATAATCCTAAACCATGGCATCCCACCTACCAGGCCATTGAATAAAGTGTACCACTGTTGATCAAAATGCAGAAACAGAATGCCATTCAGCCCGGTAAACCTACACTAAGTCTCATTTACTCATGCTAAGTGGCACTGAAATCCTACCATCTTTCATTACAAGGATAGCCCATTAAGCTTTACTGAGTTGTGTACCAATATCCCAAATAAAAATGGGAATTGATAAGTTGGCAGTCATGACGTTCAGCTTTGATGAAGACACAACTGATATGATGATGGCCATGAACTGTATGTTGAGATGATTTATGATCTTCTGTGAAGTTAAGGGAGCCATGGACCAGCACTACCCTGTGGCTACAAGGGGGAGGAGGGATGTAATATTTACGTAGAGTAGTGAGGAAATAAGTAGTTGGATGTATGCCTACTAGGCCTGCAAACGCACTCTACCCTGTATTGTATTGTTTTTTTCTTTTATGTATACTTCCTTGTACAAACCCTGTAAATATTTTTTGATAATAAAATTTGGCTTACCCCACCCCACCCCCCAAAAAAATCAAGAATCTACATGGCAATTCCAAATAAAAATTATAAGTGAAAATTTCAAAGAAAAACGCAATAAACAATTCATTACCTTGCTCTGATATCAAATTGATATGAATCTACGTATGTTAGCAGATAAATGTGGATTTGAGAATTTAATTTTGCGCAAGCAAATTTGAAATAAATAACAAAGATATGGCGTACAACCCAATAAAAAGTTACACGAAATAGAGAAGATGGTAAAAAAACAACATAGAGAATTGTGTTATGCCTTAACAATCCAACTTAACATGCTTCATCAAACTCTAGCTAACCGTTACGCTAGAAACGAATGAAAAAAGAGACTTAATAGAACACCTAACGGTAGATCTACCCATCTAAGGATCAACTTTCACATAGACACTAAGGTGCTTCCAACCTAATTCTCTGGTGAACAAGGAATTGAAGAACCAAAAGTTTCTTCTAAGATTCATAAATAAAATCAATAAAATTGCCTATCCTTTACCAAAAAAATGAAATTAGTCTTTATATAGACAAGGAAATAACCTAAGAAACCTAATTTGAATCAAACTAAAACATAAAGAATCCTAACTTGACATAATTAAAAAATAATAAAAAAGAAGAAGAAGGAAAAGAGCAATTTAAATTGGATTAGGCTTCTTTTTCTTGGATAAGACTCCTCCGTTTGGATAAGAATCCTTTCCAACTTGGGTAGAATTCCTCGAGGCGGCAGAGTCCAACTGAAAAAACAGAAGAAAATAAGTTCAACTTCAAAAAAATATAACAATAGAAAATAAGTTCCATCCCATCATCATGTTGCATAGACATGAACTCAACTCCAAATTCAACAGTAGAAAATAATTTCAACTTCAAACCATGCATTATTGTCTGCAGCATAATTTAGCAAACCAATAAGTTCAAACGACAGCAAAATCAACCATAAAGCATAAACAATAGTTCCCAAAACATAACACCAACCAAAGACCTTAAACTTGACAAGAGGTCTGAAAACCCAACACCATTTAAATGTGAAGTTCAACTAGTCTACTTCATTAGGTGAACCTACTCGCTTCACCGCACCCCACTCCCCCTTGAACAAGAGTTTCATCAAGTCCTCTCGTCCTTCACGACCTAGATTCCTCCACAAGGCATACTGCCTGGGGTACAACATGAGGTGATCTACCAGGTCGACCTTATTTAAAATCAGTATTCTAAGGGCCCGTTTTGTACCACTATTCTTTCAGATTATTTTTCTCATTCTTTTTTTTTTTCAGATTATTTCAAAAACAGTGTTTTAAAACTCCACTTCTCCTTTCTCCTTCTCCTTTTTTTTCAGTCAAAACTCTTTTTTTCAGAAGTAGGTAGGAGGCTACTTTTTTTTCTACTTCTACTTTTAGTGGAAATTTTCATAAATAAATTAAAGTTATCTTACTAAATTTAACTGCAAACACTATTTAATCAACTTACAAATTTTGATTGCAAACACTATTTCAATAACTTTTTCAATTTTTTCATAGTTTTACCAAACACTCGGAAAACGCAAAATTAAAATAAAAGTTGAATTAAAAGGAGAAGTAAAGGAGAAGCAAAAAAAGAAAATCACTATGGGTACAAAACAAGCCCTAAATCTCTTAGGTTCGTTTGGTACCCTATTATAAGCTAAACAAAGTGAGTTTATTTGGTGTTATCCGCTGTTAGCCTTCGTTTGGTACCCTGGCAGGCGTTATCCCCTATCCGTCGGATAAAGGTTCGGGCAGGGTTAATGGACTGACAACTCCCATTTTTTAAACCCGATACGATGGAGGGTTTGCATTGTTCGACTTTTAACCCATATGATAAACTACCATTTTGCCCTTACTCTTAATCGAATTTACGATATAATCATCTATAAATACCTAAATCTAAACTTTATTTTTTATTTCCATATCCTTCGCGACCTTTCTTTCTGTTTGTCTTCATTTTGTCAGAAGCTTCGTGTCTTGGATTTTGTCTTAGTCGTTCATTGCATTTCCTATGAATCCATGTCTCTAATCAACAAACTAGACACTTTTCGTTGGTGCTTATTCAATTTTTGGTTTAGAGTTTTGTTGCTTCTTTTCGAGGGTTGTGTTCAGGGGTAGGGAGTTAGGATTTTTTTTTTCTTTCAGATCTATGCTTTTTGGCTACTCGTTTTAGTTTCTAATTGTATCTGATTTACGTTTTTTTTGCTAAAAAGCCAAGGTATTTATAATTAGATCTGATCTTAGGGTTGTTTTTGTTCACTATTTACCTTGTTTATGATTATATCCTTTGCCAAGCCATTAGGGTTGTTATATTCTTCAAAGCTTACAATTTTGTGATGTGGCGGCTACTTTTTGTGGATTTTGGTTTGACTTCAATTACCAAGTCCAGTTGGTTCGATATTCGTTGTTCTTTCACCATACATCTTAAAAAAATACTAAATCAACTGGGATGTGGTGTGGATTTGTATGCATCTGAGCACTTCATCCCTGTCCTTATAGGAATCTGACAAATGCTACAAAGAGAAATTAGAAGCTCAAAAGAAGTAGGACCTGCCTGCGTGAGTGCCTCGCCTCATAATCCGATTGAGCTGTCTAAATATTCATGAGTTGTTGATAGTAATCCTCTTTGTCTAATGTGATTAATGATATTTTGCCATATTCATCTACAGGTCACAACGTTTTCCCTTGCAAATCACTTGTTGGCCATTGGAGCAGATGACCTTTGCTTACCTAGTAGTAAGCCCGCCAAATCTTGCTAACCGATTCGAATGAGGTCTATTTTGCTATATCCTGACTTGGATGAAGACGCAATGCAATACATTTTGGATTCTTGAGAGGCAAGCATATCAAAGTACTTCAAGTTCCTCGAGGCAAGTAGAGCACTTGCTGCCTATCGAAGATACATTTGGAACTTGTGTAACAACCTTGATGACATACTTACCTAGAGCACCTAAAACTGACTGCAAAGCTTATTTTGCCAGGAAACTGGATCTGAGCACTTCATGCGAAGTGTGCAATGAGATCTGAGCACATCTGTACCTAAATGACTATAGGTACATTGTTGTCTAAGTTCGAAAGAGATGTATAGGTACATAATATTAAATGAACTCTGTTCTCTCGTGTGTGTAATCGTGACAGGCCTTAGTTATGAATAATATTTGCTACAATAATTGAACCTAAAGATTCGGTTGCTTATTGAAAGATTTCAGTGTGTTGCCATGAACATAAGGGGTCAATGAGAATGTTTGTAGTTTCTTGTTGTTAAATATATTAGTGGAGGACATATGTGTAAAAGGATACCGAATTAAAGATTTTGGAGGAAATTAGCCGTGTTTTCTCAAAAATGATGGTTTTCTTTCAGCCATAATCTTGGCTGGCCACTACCAAACAAAGGACAAAAATTATTGTCCTATAGATAACCTGCAGTTGTCCGCGAAGTCGGATAAGTCCAATCTGTCTACCAAACGGACACCCACAGGAACAAATTAATACCTAGTATCATTTATCTATTTGCTCCTTCTAATACTTGTAAAAAAACATTTTGTTGGTTGGCAAATAAAATTCCATTAAGAAATCAAAAGAGCACCAATGGTGCTCCTTATACATCCTCCAACTCCTTACTAAAAATTAAATTGAAACATAACATGGGTTCTCACCTCCAATCACCTACAGATAGTCCTGACGACATTCCAATATGAAACACAACAAAAGTTCTACTAATAGGGGTGTGGGATGTGGGGGTGAGTTGGCCTTTTATATTTTTTTTGTTAATTATCTGGTTAATTAGGTTATTAAATGTTTAGCGCACAGGATAATAATCAAATTTAAGTGCAATAAATACAAATAGATAAATTAAAGATATCACACAAGGATTTGTAGGTGGTTTGGCGAATCAGGCCTACTTCCACTTCTAAGAAATTTTCCCATTAAGATTATTTCTCCACTCCTTGAAAAATCTCACTAGCTTTCTAGTGATAGCCAAACCGTTACACCATGCTTCTTCCCAACCTCAAACTTTAACTTTCGGGGTGCTAGATCAACCATTCCTCAAGATTCTACCCAAACTTGACCACTAGCGTGCAGGAGCTAGCCTACCGTTACTACTACTAGCTTGCGGGTGCTAGTGAACCGTTACAATTAATCTTTTATCCAAACTTAAACCCAAGAGTATAGAGAATCACTCTTTAGTCAAATGTGTACTCATGGGTGTTCTTACACATAAAAAGAAGAGAAAAATATTCGAGGAGAAAATAGCTTTCTTCTTTGTGAAATGAAGATCTTAGAAGTTTTCAACTGTATAGAGGATGAAGAAGATCTTCTTTTTAGAGCTTTTCAAAGATTCAACTTGCAGATGATGGATCAGGAGAGGTTGTCAAGTTATTAAGAGATGTAGAGTTGCAAAGTTTTTTTCTGGCCTAGTGGACAAGTCTTTTTTTGTATCGGATATGTGGATAACATTATGGAACAATGTTCCAGTTCAGCCAATGGGCACTTGATTAAAATTGCTTGCAAATCTTGGCCATCCATTTTTACTGCAGCAGTCCAGATTTATGCAGTGAGAGCCGGCTCTTGAATTGATGAGTGAGCAATTTAAACCCGAAATCATTTCTTCTCTTTCTTTATCCAAGTGATAGCTCTTCAGCCGAAATGTGCTAATTCTTCTTGTCAGAGACTTTCATGTCCACATTAATGCATTAGCTTAATCCTTCATTGTTTCTAGGTTTGGATCAACATCTTCGGGTTCATCATTGGGGTCTGTTTGACTTCAAACAAAGCATCAATGCTGAAGCACGATGTTCGATAAGATAAGAGACTTCAAATATTTGATATGACCAACAAGAAATATGCATAATAAAGCCATTATATCTTCATACTCTTGGAGTGAGATGTGTCCTTTAATTTAAAACAATCAAAAGTTAGATTGAGCAATTTATAGATTTACTAAATAATTTTAGCATGTGCAATATCATCAAAATTAATAAGTGACTTGAATCCCTTAATGTTAACAATCTCCCCCTTTTGATGATGTCAAAAAACTAGTAAAATTGCAATCATGTACAATCATAATGAAATTATTTAAGCTCACCCTCAAAAGATTATCTCCACTTAGTTAATGACTGATAATAACGATATTATTATGGCTCCCGTTCTCTTATCCTATAATGACAATATCATTTTAGTTCCCCATAAAATGATTAACGTCCCCTCAATTTATGACTCTCTCTTACCTCATGCATACTATTGCATAAACATAAGGAAATATTTTTAAGTGGGATAGAGTGAATATATCATACCTTTTACTTGAGAATGTGATTCCATGATTATCTTGCAAAAGCAAAGCTTACAATATTTGTAACTATTATAACACAACTAAAAGATACTCCTTTGGTAAAAATGAAGCTCTATGAGTCCGCTGACTCCAGTTAAAATTTTAGACCAATCCAACCATATTTGGACCTCCGAATACCAACAAAACCAAGATAGTGCAACGCTGTCTCGAAACCAATAACTCCCAATCGGACTGTTAGAATTGGATTGCCTTCGGTCAGAATGAAGATTGATGAGGCCTCTATATCAAGTTAAAATTTCAGTTGATCCGACCACGTTTAGTACTTCTATCGTCAGAAACCATGAAACTGCATTACGCTATAATTACTCACAATCGAACCATCAAATCTTCCGCCTGTTATGTACTTTGCACCATAAACAACAACACAACATAATAGAAATTTGATTTGATAAGAACTCACTTCTCAAACATGCTCCCAAAATTCACTCAACCCAACAACACTTAAAAGAGGTTTAGAATACAAGTGTGGGGATAGATTCACTTATTGTTTCCACTATCTTTG
Organism: Pinguicula moranensis; assembly: GCA_028565015.1. Taxonomy (NCBI): domain Eukaryota; kingdom Viridiplantae; phylum Streptophyta; class Magnoliopsida; order Lamiales; family Lentibulariaceae; genus Pinguicula; species Pinguicula moranensis. Next base: position 7,872 of record JAOWBN010192627.1, read on the forward strand.
TTCTTCAAACCCAAATTTAAGTACAATGAGAGTTAGCATGCAAAGGTCAATCAATGTACAAATTCTAGGAAGGAAAATAAGAACTTTACGCCACTACAGTTGAATACAAAACATGGGATTCTCAATCCATAATAATATATATTTTTTGTCGAGCAGTACCTAACAGGGATGACAACAATCAGGAATTCACCAGTAATCGGATGTCTCCTCCTCGAGAAGGCTCCACGCGCCCGGGGACCTCAAGTTATTAGCTCCACTTACTACCTATTGTCGTACACGTGAAGGTATCTCACTGAAGGAACAGGGAATTATGCCCAAAATCATTGTCTCCCTCATGCTCTAAATCCTCTCATCTGTGGCCTAAGAACTTGATACGTGGAGCCTACCACCGCAACAGCAAAAAAGGTTCCGGAGAGTAGCCATACGAGTGGGTAAGCAGCCTCTGGAGGAAAATAAAGCTAAGAAAAAGCCATCATACTCTTATGTTGATGTCGTGCTCTCTCGAAATCCTAGGCCGATGCATGACCATTTCGATCCCCAACAATAAGAAGGTGAGCGGAAGCAGTATCCCAGGACAGTCACCTACAGGACCACAAATTTCCTGAAGAACTGTGATAGAGAACGCCTACACTATGCTCTAAGTAGTCAGGGGAAGGTGACTGCCCTAAAGATTGCTAGAAAATTGAGTCTTAGTGGACGAGCCTTTGGTTTTGTGGATTTTCTTGGCTCTCATTATGTAAATATCATGCTGCGAAAACTAAATGAGGTCTGGATTGGTAAGCATAGACTGCAGGAAAATGTAGCATTGTATCCTAAACTACATATAGCACCTCCCAGATTTTAGAACCCCCTTAGAATGTAGTGAAAATGTCATCTAGACTTGTGCCTATATCAGCCATTGCTAAGGGGAATGTGGTGATGGAAAAAGCTAGTAAATCACCACCCCAGCCGCCCCTGACCCAGTCCAGACAAATATATGTTGCCAAGTCAGATAAGGGATACCCACTTAAGACCAGGAAGCCCTATGCAAAGAAACCAAATGAACAGATCCTAAGCAACCACTCTGGCTTAAGATTGGTTATGTAGGTACGCTGAGATGCAATGTCGACTGGCAAAAGATTCAAGTTTCCCTTAAGGCAGCTGGCTACTTAAACATTATAATTAGTCCCATGTCCCACACAAAGATCCTATTGTGGGAAAAAGAAGCTCATGATCTAGGTACATTGCTGAAAAATGACTAGGAGTGGTTGTTAACTATGTTGAGTGATATAAGCATGTGGTCACATGAGAGTACAGCTACAGCTTGTCTTTGATGAATTAAAGTATTTGTCTTACCACTGCAATACAGGACTGAACAAGTGCTGGAACAGATAGGCAGGAAAATGGGAACTTGCATCAAAATTGATTAGTTAACCACAAACCACCATTTCCTTGAACCTGCTCAACTGCTCATCCAAATGGATTGGGAAACCAAGATCCCAGCTGAGATTAGGTTGACTGTGGATGGTAAGGCACTAACACTCCATGTTAGGGAAGTATGCCCTAACAGATTTCCCCTTGAGACCCTAGTATGAACTAGATGAAGCAGACTCAGACTCTTGCAATAGTCCATCCTTTGATGACTGCTCCCTGGCAACATACTAGGACTATACCAGATGTGACAAGCCTTCAAGACATCAGGCAGTTAAGGGAAGAACTAACTAGGATCACTACATCACTAGATATCTCACTGTATCGAAAATCAAGAATCACATGGCTCTAGCAAGGGGACTACAACAATGCTTACTTCCATCGTGTGGTGAACAATAATAGAAAAAGGGACACAATTATTGAAGTGTTGGATGGGGATGAATGGATAGAAGATCCTGACAAAGTTAAGAGCTATTTTTATAAGCACTTTGAAGATAGATTCAAGGAGGAACACTGGCAGAGACCACAATTGCACAGCCTGACCCTAAGCAATATAAGTCAGTCAACTGCGAGAACCTTGCTGCTTCCCTTCACTGACTTTGAAATCCAACAAGCAATCAAGGAATGTGGCAGGAAAAAAACCCAGGCCCTGATGGTTTTAATTTCAAGCTCATAAGCACTTCAATCTCCTCATGCATGATGATCTCATGCAACTGTTCAAGAAGTTTTACAGAAATTGCAAACTATCAAAAGGGACCAATGCAACACACATCACATAAGTGACTAAAACAAAAAACCCTTTAAGAGTGCAGGACTATAGACTATCACACTGATAGGGTCTATACCAAAAATCCTCTCAAAGGTCCTTGCAAACAGACTTGCCTTTGCTACCTCAAATAATATCCCCTCAGCATATGACATTAATTAAGAACATGAAGATCTTGAATGGAATGATGATAGCAAACAACGCTACTTCTCAAAGTAGATTTTGAGAAGGCTTTTGACACGGTCAATTGGTCTTACCTACTGAACATGCTGAAAGCCATGGGTTTTGAGATATGGAACTGCTGGATCAAGGAGTTACTACAGTCAGCTTCTAGCTTAGTCCGGGTGAATGACAGTCCCACCAATGAGTTCTACCCCCAAAGAGGTCTTAGATAGGGGGACCCCCTATCCCCCTATCTCTATCTCATAGCTGCTGAGAGTCTCTCCAGCATGATCAGCAAGGCATCATATTTGCATCTGTTCAGTGGACTGGAAGTGGGGAGGAAAAAAGTCCACCTAACACATCTACAATTTGCAGATGACACGCTCATGTTTAGACAGCCAAACTTGAGCTCCATTAAGTCATTCAAGTTTATTCTGCAAAACTTTGAATTGCTTTCAGGACTCAAGATAAATTTTCAGAAGAGCAGCCTAGTTGGAATAAACATGAATCTGCCATTGGTGAATGAAATGGTTGCTTACCATGGAATACCTAGTGCCACTAGGGGGGGAAATCGGAAGCAGGCTACATGGAAACGAGTAACTGCAGGTTTAACAAAGTACTCAGCACTTTGAACCATAAATACATATCAATAGGCAAGAAAGCAATTCTGCTCAACTCCGTGCTGTCAGGTCTACCTGCACATTATCTTGGTTTGATATAAAGCCCCTCCACCAGTCATTAAGAGCCTCACATCAATCCAGCGAGGCTTCCTCTGGTGCAGCTCTAAAGAACACAAGAAAATATGTTGGCTAGCCTGGGAAAAAATCATTGCTCCGAAGTACTGGGAAGGCCTTTGTATTAGAAATCTCAAACATCAAAATAATGCAAAGCTGGCCAAGTGGGGAGCAAGAATCCTATTGGGAGAAAAATCCATGGCCTTGGAAATTTTAAGATCAAAGTACTCACACAAGGGTATCCTGACTGTAGGAAACTTCAGGGAGCTCAGGAAAGCTGATACAGACCAGACAGCTAGAAAAAAACACAAAAAATCTTATGAATCAATCTGGTGGAAGGCTATCTAAAAAATCATGTGCTCAAGTTGGATAGCAAATATAACCAAGACCAAGTTTGGCAATGGAGAATGACTGAAATTCTGGACTGACGATTGGACTGGAGACACCAGCTTGGTTGATCAATATCACGGGCTTTATAGACTAGCTGCAAACAAGGATACCAACACAGCTAAGAAAGGCCAATAGATCAATAATGATTAGCATTGGAGAATAAGCATCATGAGGCCTGGTGAGTTGGAAGAGTTGATGCACTGGTTACACTAGTGCAGGACATCACTCATGATTTCCTGATCAGAGATAGATACCACTTCCAGGGGAATGCAGATGGTGACTAACAGTGAAGACTATCTATGAACAGATCACCTCACTCTCACCACCTCTCTACTCCACTGAGGAAGCAAACGAACTCAGAAGAGTGTAGAATACTTTCACACCGAGAAAAGTCATGATCTTCAACTGGAGATTGCTGCAAAATGCCATACCAGTCAAACAAGTTCTCCTGCACAGACACATTACACAACAAAGCTTACATGACAACTGTACACTGTGTAAACTACATCCTGAAACTGTCCAACACTTATTTCTTGAATGTTCTATAACTCTACAGGTATGGTCCAGAGTCCTATCATGGTTGCAGATAGAGGGGACAGTCATGACCACAACTGCCCCAGATCTACACACTTTCCTAGGACTAAAGCCATCTGGAGCCAACAAAGATGTTTGGACATCAATCTGGCTAGCCACAACTTGGTTCCTATGGAAAGCAAGGAACCAAAGTCACTTCCAAAGTAAGGATATATAGGTGGACAACATCCTGCAGATCATGCAAAAAGCTACCTGGAACCGGACAAAGGCTAAATCCCCCTCCTTCCCACATTCCTTAACTAACTGGATGCTCAATCTCTCATCCTGCTTTGAGTTTTATGTATCTAGTGCTATGACATTTTAAGCAGGGATGGCTAGGTAAGCTAGCTAACACACTGCTCAAAAGCTACGAGTAGGAAGCAGACTAACCAATAAGAGGAACACATTTCCAAAATCACTCCACATCAGATCAGGAAGTGTCACCTAAAACTCTACTTGCTCAGCATCCTATAACACACTTACTCCCTTCAATGTGTCATCATGGTACAGGTATAGGTATAGGTACAGGTACAGGTGAAGAAGCATACGGGAACCATCCAACCCACAGATTATACTCCTAAATATGTCACATTTGAGTACCCTAAGTCTGATGCATGGAAATCCGCTACACCATCTACTCAATCTAACTCAGAATCATGAGGAATATAGGTGGAATCCTTCTGGACCATAATCCTAAACCAGGGCATCCCATCTACTAGGCCATTGAATAAAGTGTACCACTGTTGATCAAAATGCAGAAACAAAATGCCATTCAGCCTAGGAAACCTACACCTACACCAAGTATCTTATTTACTCATGCTAAGTGGCACTGAAATCCTACCATATTTCATTACAAGGATAGCCCATCAAGCTTTACTGAGCTGTGTACCAATATCCCAAATAAAAATGGGAATTGATAAGTTGACAGTAATGATGTTCAGCTTTGATGAAGACACAACTGATATGATGATGGCCATGTTTTGTATGTTGAGATGATTTATGATCTTCTATGAAGTTAAGGGAGCCATGGACTAGCACTACCCTGTGGCTACAAGAGGGAGGAGGGATGTAATATTTACGTAGAGTAGTGAGGAAGTAGGTAGTTGGATGTATGCGTAGTAGGCCTGCAAAGGCACTCTACCCTGTATTGCATTATTTTTTCTTTTATGTATACTTCTATGTACAAACCCTGTAAATATTTTTTGATAATAAAATTTGGCTTACACAAAAAAACAATCAAGAATTCACATGGCAATTCCAAATAAAAATCATAAATGAAAATTTCAAAGAGAAACTCAATAAACAATTCATTACCTTGCTCTAATATCAAATTGATATGAATCTACGTATGTTAGCAGATGAATGTGGATTTGAGAATTTAATTTGCATAACGGCAAGCAAATTTGAAATAAATAACAAAGATATGGTGTACAATCCAATAAAAAGTTACACGAAATAGAGAAGATGGTAAAAAAACAAAATAGAGAATTGTGTTATGCCGTAACAATCCAACTAAACATGCTTCGTCAAACCAAAGCTAACAGTTATGCTAGAAACGAATGAAAAAAGAGACTTAATCGAACACCTAACGGTAGATCTACCCATCTAAGGATCAACTTTCACATAGACGCTAAGGTGCATCCAACCTAATTCTCTTATGAACAAGGAATTGAAGAACCAAAAGTTTCTTCTAATATTCATAAATAAAATCAATAAAATTGTCTATCCTTTACCAAAAAAACGAAATTAGTCTTTATATAGACAAGGAAATAACCTAAGAAACCCAATTTGAATCAAACTAAAACATAAAGAATCCTAACTTGACATAATTAACAAATAATAATAAAAAAAAGAAAAAGAGCAATTTAAATTGGATTAGGCTTCTTTTTCTTGGATAAGACTCCTCCTTTTGGATAAGAATACTTTGGATGGAAGAGTCCAACTTGGGTAGAATTCCTCGAGGCGGCAGAGTCACACTGAAAAAACAGAAGAAAATAAGTTCAACTTCAAAAAAATATAACAATAGAAAATAAGTTCCATCCCATCATCATGTTGCATAGACATGAACTCAACTCCAAATACAACAGTAGAAAATAATTTCAACTTCAGACCATGCACTATTGTCTGCAGTATAATTTAGCAGACCAATAAGTTCAAACGACAGCAAAATCAACCATAAAGCACAAACAATAGTTCCCAAAACGTAACACCAACCAAAAACCTTAAACTTGACAAGAGGTCTGAAAACCCAACACCATTTAAATGTGATGTTCAACTAGTCTGCTTCATTAGGTGAACCTACTCGCTTCACCGCACCCCACTTCCACTTCAACAAGAGCTTCATCAAGTCCTCCCGTCCTTCACGACCTAGATTCCTCCACAAGGCATATTGCCTGGGGTACAACATGAGGTGATCTACTAGGTCGACCTTATTTTAAAAGTTTAGATTCTCGAACTCCTCAAAATTATTGAGCAACACAACTACATTCTTGTGATCGAGCTCTTCCTTCTCCTCTTCCCGCTCTAGTTACTCTCTCTAGTACAACTTCTTGGGTCGTGAACAATTTGGCTGCTATTGCAAACATAGTTTCGGGATGTTCAAACGTCTCACTAGCTTAGATATAGAAACTGGCCTAACTTGTGATGATGACCTTTCTCTTCACCAGTTGAATTGTACGAGGTCACTACCATTTCAGATGGATCTGTCTTATTTTGTTGGGAAGAGTCCCCTCCTTCTCCCTCATCATTAGATACATAAGCGTCCACCAAGTCAAAATCCTTTTCGGTAGTAGAGAAAATCTATGGTCTTTGAACCTTGCACCCGGTACTTACCAAATATCTCACACCAGTCATCGTACAAGGGAATATTTTTCCCCTTCAAACTAAGGAGTCTACGGTTTACCTGCATGTTAGATCAATCCTAGATTAGGTGACTATCAATTATGGTAAGAAAAAACAATAATACAACAATAATCTGACCTTGGCTAGCTCCTTCAACAACTCAGTTGTCTAACACATGTGTATGCATCTCCGGATTAATTGAAGTGCCATTCTGACTTACAAACTCCCTCAGCAAGCTGTAATCCCTTCTCCACCCATGAATCTTGTTCACGATATTCTCGTCCTGACCCCTACTACCCGACACAACCTGTCTTATCCTAGTAGCACACCTTTCATGGAATCCTTTCTTCCACCCTGTGCCTGCCTTGTAACCCTAGGGTCCATTTGGTAGCGTGTTTGAAGATGAACAAAGTTGGTTTTTGGTGAATTATCCCATTTATACCAATGTTTGGTACCCCGATCGATATTTTCCCTGCCCACGTGATAACTTCTCGGGCAGGGATAAAACATGGACTGCCCTCACAGTTTTATCCAGAATTTATGTAGGATTTATCTTATCCCGTCTTTGACACGACTATGAATTTACACTGTTGCCCCTCCAAACATTCAAAAATTACATTTTTGCAGGGTTTATCTCATCTCCTTCACATGCATCGCATTGCCGTTCGTCCTACCGCAGGTCACCAATATGCTGCACTGCACGGCCTTAGGGTCATACACTCTAGTAACCACGATGGCGAAATGGAGTTAAATGTCGTTGGTGAGCCAGTAGCGCCTAGAGATAGGCAAACGTGCGTTCCGGGCTAGC
>JAOWBN010192638.1:0-41323 GCA_028565015.1 Pinguicula moranensis
ACTTCATTTATGGGCCAACTGAGTGACGGTTCCTCCCCCTTCCAGATCCATGCCTTGATTTCCTGCCATACAGAAAATGTTGCAGGACAATTATAAAATAAGTGAGCTGTAGTTTCCATACCTGTTCTACAGAGAGGACATCCTTCTTCATGCTCCACAGGTATAATATTTCGTGACTTGAGAACATTTTTTACTGGGACAACATTCTGATAAATTTTCCAGCACAGTGTGATGTGTTTAGTTGGGAACTTATCATCTAGAAATTTGAAATTGCGACTGTCTATCTCAGTCATTCCCCCGGGTATTTGCCGAACATCACATATCATTTTGAATGTTCGGGGTCACGAATGAACACCCTCTTGATTGCTCTTGGGCCAAGTTTGCCATGTTGATGGGTTGTGTTGTGCACATAGCCCGCCGAACCCCATGGTCGCATATGGTCCAATATCGGATTTCTTCCATTCCATAACTCGGATGGAGTGGTGGACACACTCTTGCTCGATACTCTTTTGATGATGTATGTCGCCACAAGCAACGCATCTCCCCAAAAGTCAATAGATAGGTTAGTTTGCGCCATCATGGACCTAACCATGTCAAGCAAAGTCCGATTCCTACATTCCGCAATAGTGTTTTGACGTGGGGTATGACGAACGGTAAGTTGCCTTACTATGCCATTTTCATCACAATACCCTTTGAACATATTAGAAGGGTATTCATAGTTATGGTCAGTCCAAAAAATCTTAACGTTTTGGTCCAACTGGGTCTCTACTTTTGTTACGTAGCATTTGAACACATCAAGTCCTGTGTGGAGATGAGACAATAGATACATGTGTCGAAGACATGAGTAGTCATCTATGAAAGTGATGAAATAAAAATCCCTATGGCGTGCTTTCATGTTCATGGTTCCACCAATGTCAGAATGGATTAAATCCAAGGGATTTGTGGCTCGAGCCTTACCAAAAGGCTTCTTGCTAGCCTTGTCAGGTAAGCAAGGTTCACACACAGACAACTTAGCCGTAGTGGGTGGGTTTAATAGACCGCACTTAACAAGTCTGTTTAACCTATCTTGACCAATGTAACCAAGTCTAACATGTCATTTAACAGATTCAGAAGTTGTATCTATGTTTGAAACTAAGGTAAATGATGGATTATTGGAATCGTTATAAATATCATCCAAATCAATAATGCAAAAACCATGTTTGTATGAACCGTAACCAAACACATCGTCACCGTAATCAATATTAAATACTTTAGGGAGAAAATTAAACAAAAAAACCAATAGTAGCAAAGAAACAAAAACTAAACAACAGCGAACTCCCAGTACGTAGATTGTGTCATGTAACAATAATGTGTTCCCGCTACAAAGTTGGAATTTATAGGTGCCAATACCGATGACATCCCCTTCACTGCCATTCCACGTGGTTATGCTTCGTACTCCAGTGCCAAAGCAATGAAACTCAACAAATCTAGCACGATCATTCACTACGTGCTAGCTCGCTCCTGAATTAACAATCCATTTAGGAAAGAAATTAGCAACTAATGCATGGGAGCAAACGCATAATTTGGGGTTACTGGGAGAGTAATGTACCTTTTTGGGCTCGAAATAGTCCCGAGAGTAGTGATCTAACTTTTCACAGTTATACCACTTCACATGTGCCGTATTCTTGGGGGCGTTAGCCTTGGGTTGTTTAGTGATCTTTTTCTTCTGGATGTGTTTATGGGTTTTTTTCGCAGGCTTACAAAACTTCTTGTTCCTTTTAGGGTTTGTCCCATGAGTAGCAAAAAATTAGGCAGAGGATGCAGAAGCTCGCAATCTGTCGTCCTCAAGGTCGAGATGCTTAGCTATATCAGCAAAAGTTTTGATGTCCATGTCATGATTCATCAGAGTTTTGAAAAGAGTCCATTGCATGTCTTCCCTTTCATCAGGTAGTGAACATATGACGTTGCTGACCTATTCGAGCTCAAATTTTTTGATCCCGTCAGCCTTGAGATCGCGCACCACGGAACTCATAACGTAGATGTGCTCAAGTACGTGTCGACTTGAATCAATTTTGTACTGCATCCAATTCAGGTGCAAGGTACGAAGCCTTGTAGCTAATGTTTGATCGTATGCCTCTTTGAGTTTGTCCCGTATGGACTTGGCCGTGGACTTCACATCGTACATGCCAATTAAGTCGTTGTGCTTGCAATACAACATAGCATAACGGGCAGCGAGATCCTTCTTGGCCATGCAGCGTAGGTTGGTAGTGTTTTTGCAGGTTCTTCCATGGTTATATGCTATATAACTTCTTTCTCGTGCAGGAGATACTGAATCTTCCTGGACAAGATGTTATAGTTTAATTCAATGAACTTATCGATGGAAGAGAGCTCCGCTATACTAGGAGGTACCATTTCTACAAGTATATTTTAAGAAAGTTATTTGGCACAATTTTAAAATTAAATTTTTGGTAAAGAATTTGGATTATGTAATACATTCAAAAATTTCACTAGGCTCATAATCATCGCGTCATACATAACCATAAATTTCTATGAAAATCTAACTTTCACTTAAAAACACAAAATAACACATACAATCTAACAGATTGACACATGTAATTGTTAATTGTAACAATTCGGTAGTTTTTGGTGTAGAGCATTTTAAATTTGTCTTAGCCAAACAAAATTTCATATAGAATTGTTAACGTATAACCATTTAGTTTTATTTTAACACATAGTTAAAAAGAAAATTTCAAATCTATCAAAAAATCTGAAATTTGGCGAGCACCTAGATAGTTGGTCAGGACTCAAGGTCCAAATCTAGGTCCAACCTCCTAGACACTGCTGTCATTCCTCGTGAAGAGCCCAGATTTCTGGTGGGGTTACAAAGATTTCCCTTAAAATCAACCCTGGACAGCCCCACACGAGCACGGCTAATGCGGATTTTCTTTTAATTTCAAAATTTATGGTAATTATTTTTTATTATCAAAATAAATCATTAACATGGTTAATAATTATTTGTTATTTTTTGTTTAGAAACTAATCCTAAAAAAAATAACGCATAAGCATATAAAGCATGCTAAATCATGTAATACATGCTCGAAATAACGAACGTATCTCAAATTAGTTCCTAATCATGTATGATAAGAATTATAAAAATTTAATTGCACTTAGCAAATAAAATAAATGATTCCTAATCATGCATACTAAGAATTAAAATTTAATTGCATTTAGTGCCATACTAAATTAATTAATTTAACACATAAAAATCAACTAACTATAATTGATTAACAATTAATTTTTCGTAAATTAATATCATATCATAATCAGATTTGTATCCTAATTACGTAGATTAGGATAATCATTAGTATTGATAGCCCATAGTACATTAGGACAATAAATTCCAAATCAGATTTTTATCATAATCACATAGATTACAATAATTGTTACATGCATGTTAAGAAATAAAATAGATTAGGAATAAAAAATATTAATAATTCCAGTACAATTTTGTCACGAAAACAAAAACAATTTTGTTACGAAAACATTTAGAATTCTTTCATATGAAGACAATTGCAATTTTGTTACGAAAACAAATGGAATTTTGTTACGAAAAAATTTAAGAATTCTTTCGTATGAAGACAAAATGGAATTTGGTTACAAAAATAAATGCGATTTTGGAACGAAATAGATGTTTCAAAAAGTAAGAAAAGAGGGATTCATTAACAAACTTCATTAATTTTTTTTGTAAGAAATGAATTCATTAACAAAATTATTGTACGAATTCATTAAATAAACGTAAGAAACAAATTGAAACCATACTTTAGAAAATAACAAAAGAAAGAATTCATAATTGTTCATATCTTACGAATTAAAAGGAACATATTAACAAAAAATTATTTGAGGATAATCAATAATGAACTGTTATAACGAATCTAATAATAAACGAATACGATAACAAATTCGTACCTCTAAGAAGTGTAATAAAACCGTAATCGTTCGGTTGATTATGCCACGAACACTAAATGGGAGGCTACCAAAGTCTCTGTATAATCTACAAACTCAGATCTCTCCTTCGTAGATAATTAGGGAACAATTCGAGAGAACTTCTGTATTTATTTTGAGATATCAACGCATGAAAATAGAGAATTGGTGTATCAAAATAAGCACTTACTGCGCTCCTTATATATGAGAGGAAGTAGAATCATACCATAATTAGAATTTTATTAATTAAGAAATTAATTAATAATTACTTATCAATTAATTAATTAACACAAATAATTAACAATTAGACTTCTACTATTTTGCGTAACTCCCGGATTGGCCAGCACAAAAATCCTTGAAGCAGTAGGTTCTACAACTTACAGCCCATCCCACGACCCCAAACTGCTCAAAGGAAAGATAGGAGAGACTCAAATACAACAGCAGTCTCTGCAGATGAAGAAGCCAAACTGAAGATGAATATGATCATCCCCATGCTTCACCTCATATTATTAGTGCAGACAATATACTGACAAAAAAGTAAAAGACACTATTAGCATATGAAATTGGTGAATCCGGGGGGTGCTGATCAAGCAAGGCTTTGATAGGATATTACTTCTAAATCAATTCTTGGCCGAGCTGATGGGTATTCCCGATCTCTTTTCTTGGATGTTCCTTGCTCTTATCTTTTGCTTATCTTCCTGTTAGCAAATGAAATTGGTGAATGTACAGGCATACAACGTGAAGTCGCTTGAGTTCGTGGATGCACTAAGGAGGAACAATGCAGTGCCCACAAGGAAGAGGAAGGAGTTAGCCCACGAACTGGCCTAGGCTTGGGAGTAAGCGACTACTCTAAAATCAACTGTTGAGGATGGCGGGTTAAGTGGGTGGCGGTTTGCTCGGAGAGGGAGCAGTTGGAGCGCTAGGTCAACCAATAGGTAGAGGAACTCAGGTCGACAAAGTCAAAGCGTTGGGGAGTGATTTTGGCAGAGTGCTTCCCGGGAAAAGTTTTCAGAGATGCTCTTTGGACTTGTCTTTAGAAAAACTAGCGTAAAGGTATGGCGCAATCTCCGTTCTCAGATAGACAAGTGAAAAAAGACATACAACCATGTGCTGCTCGACCTCGGCAAGGATATGAACTTTGAAGACTATCCTCTCTGCTCCCATCCTCCTTCTGTTCCTTACCCTATCCACGAGCCACTCTGCGAACAAATAGAGTTTTGGATTGAAAAGTATTCTCCTTAAAAAGTGTAGTTTCCTTGTCTTTTCCCTTTTGTGGATTTTATCAATTTGTATTTTCTATGACGGGTACTTGTAAGTTGTAACATTGAACTTTATTTGTTTGTATTTGATGGGACGTTGTCAGCATGTTGTCTCTTTTAAACCCCCAACTTTCGAGTTCCTTCTAAAGTAAAGTGAGTATTCTTGTAAAGTTTGCTTGTGTGAGATGCCTCCCTTTTTTAATTTTCTAATGTTGTGCTGTAGAGGATCCATACAGCTGTTGAGGAGCGCCGCCACTTTAGGCCCCTACAATCTTGTCATTGCTTCTAAAATTTATATTCTTTTTGTCTTATACATACTTTCTGTGGGGACAAGAGCGAGCGCACGTTCATTGGTTATGCAAGTTTTTGTGAACTACTTTGGGGATTAAGGAGATGGCATGCATTGTCACGTAGTTACTTCCGTCATCAGGAAGATTCACTTCACCTTGCTACAAATACTCCTTCCATTTCTCTATCGTCTTAACTTGTTCATTATGCTGAAAGATGTCTTCCTCCGCCAAGACTCATTCTCTGCCCTTTTTCCCCGTGTCTCACGAGTACGCATTTCCTACTTACCCCAACTCCGTCAGGGAAATCCGGTATTTAGAAGGCCTAAGGTCTTTTGGGGGAGTCAGGAGTTTCAGAGTTTGTCAGGAGAATTGAATAGGCTGAATGGGAGTATTCATGTTCACCATACTGTGACTAGTGTGGACTTGGGTAACTTGGAGGACGCTCAGGTGGTGAGCCAATTTTATACCCATTTAATGTAGAATATTCTGGTCTAATCTAGCTCAATTCTGATCGAGACACGTACTTTATATATCCATTTCTCATGCTTTGACAGGAACTGCTCATTTGATGCATATTGTGGGGAAATGAAGAGCAAAAGGCCTTGAAGCAAGAAGTCTTGCCCCATGAATCCAAGTCACGGCCCCATCTTGCTTTGAATGATTCTGCACGGTGGTGCCTAAAGACATCTAACATGCAATAAACTTTTTAGGCGGACGATTTTGCCCCATCATTTTGGCTCCAATCTTCCAATGAAAGCTACCCAACGTGATATATAAAGGCACAAGAACATTTGAGAGAGGATGTTGGGAGGAGTTATGGAGATAAGGAAAAACAAGGATTTCGGGGCAACTCCCGTGAAAACAAACTCAAGGGAATTTATTTCACCATCTTTGTGTGGCTGTAATACACTTTTGTTGTTTGTTCCTTAGTGTGGCTTTTGCTTTAAGCATTGGATAAACCCACGTCAGGCACGACAAAACACTTGACAAACTCGGAAGATCATAATATGTTCAGGTAATTTTAACACTAATGATGTGCTTGGCTTTGTCGTATTTCGTTTCCCATCTGCCAGATAATCGTTTTAAGTACCTCATGAAAGACCACGCTTATTGTCTGTTCACTACGCTAGAAATCTGTTTGCAGGGTTCTATTTTTTTGATGGTGCGCTATTGCACGAAGGAAAATGGCTGTTTTATCTATCACAGACACGTAACGGTCATCTTGCAAGCCGGCCTCGTATGTTTGATGGTGTTCAGCCCTAACTTCTCGACCATGTACGTGTTGACCACATTGGTGCAACTCCCTCCATCTACTATCACACTACATACCTTCCCTCGTATGTGACACCTTGTGTGGAAAAGGTTCTCCCTCTGACTTTGATCTTCTTCCTTAACTTGTGTGCTAAGGACTCTTTGCGATACCAAGAGACGTTCGATGACTTCAAGAATCTTGATTGAGATCACATCCTTTAAACAGAAAGACATGGAAACTTTGTACGAAGCATGGGAAAGATTTAAGGATCTCTTAAGGAGATTTTCAAATCATGGTTTGCCACACTGGATGCAGCTCTAGGCCTTCTACAATGGATTAGAAGGCACAACAAGAAGAGATATAGATGTTGCAGCTAATGACACTTTCATGAAAAAAATCTTATAATGTGTCATATACACTGTCAGAAGTAATGGCCCAAAATTGTTATAGATGGCCTACTGAAAGAGACAACCATAAAAGAGTAGGGGGAAGATATGAGATAGACAAAGTAGATGCTTTGACAGCTGCCATGCAGACCATGAGCACTCGTTTTGAAATATTCATGAATCAAGGAATGCCGCTGAGGCCAGTGATGGTGGTCCACAACTATCCTGTGAAGCATGTGGAGGACATCACTCTCGAGAACAATGTCAGGAAGTGACATCAATGGATAATATGCCAATGGAGCAGTTCAATTATGTAGCAAATCAAATATATCCCAACAACTTCGAGCGTACTAATTTCAACCTAAGGAAAAATGATCATCCAAATTTCTCATGGAATAATAACCAATATACAGTGAATCCTCCAGGACCAACACCTTTCCCAGCTCATCAACAAGTGGCAAGGCCACCAACAATATCACATCAACGTCCATCATCAGAGGATCTAACAAATCAACTGACTTTGGCTACAAAAAATAGTCAAGATCTGATGACATAGCTAACCACAACATCATATGGTTTCATGCAGGAAACTAGAGCCAATTTTAAATATCATACAGTGGCTATGAGAAACCTAGAAGCTCAAGTTGGGAAACTAGAAAAATAGTTAGCAGAAATACCTCAATGAACATTGCCAAGTAATACCTAAGTAAATCCCAAAGAACAATGCCAAACAATATTTTTTGAGAAGTGGAAGGGAAGTGGAGAACACCCCCAAGAATGCCCCAAGTGTCAAGAAAGAAATCCCACAAAGTTTTGAAAAACTTACACCCTAGAAGAAGGAGGATCAAAGCCCAACAGTACTATTTCCTCATAGACTGAAATAGGGGAAGTTAGACAAACAATTTCAAAAGTTTCTTGATGCATTTAAAAAGGTGCATATTAACATTCCTTTTGCATAAGCGCTGGGGCAAATGCCTTGTTATGTGAAGTTCATGAAGGACGCCATGTGATGTGATTGTTGGAGGCCCGAGATGAATTTGGATTCTTACATGGTTTAAAGTAATTGGACCTTGCAATATGAATTATAGCAAAATGCAGTTGCGTGATTTCTTCCCATCAGAGACACAAACGTGGTTGTATCGATCTTCAAATTTAACTAGAGTCATAGGAATCATTGCGCGTTGTCTTGTTCAAAGGGGATTGGATTTGAATGGTCCGATCATGCGATGAATTTCAGAGCACATTGTTTTTGTTCATTCATGATCTGGTACTAACAACATTGCGCAGTCTCAACTTTATTGGCGATCAGAGGTTTGAACGTGTTCTGATAAAATTTGAAATTTTGCCAAAGATAGAGGACTTCTCAATCCATATGCTGACAAAAGGAGATCAAATTTTAAAAGTTCGATAATGTGTTATTATTTTCGGAAGATACTATTCTCAAAATGAAGGTTTGCACGCGACTTATGGAGACTGGATCAAGCATATGAGATGTTGCACGTATGGGAGACCATGTTCCCTGCTTGAAGATGCCAAGATGGGTGTTCATTTTTTTTATAAGCCAAATTTCATTAATAAAAAATATTTACAACTTTCTTACCAGGGATAAGAAAGTATAATGTGGAAAATAAAAGAAAACTATTTACAGATTTTCTTACAAGGGATGAGATGAGGTGTGAGTGCTCAACAACATTGATCAAGTGATAGTCAGCTATGCAGGTTGTCATGATATGACTATAGGGGTCTTTACACCATCCTAAAACTTGGCTCGGCCTGCACATCTTATAGTATCATAGTCATGAGACTGTTGTTGTAATCCACTAAGCAAAGACTTAGTGGCAACAACAACATTAATCTATTAACCTTCAACTACTCAGGCAGCCATACAAGTATGACAGCACGTGTCTTTACCGTAGTAGTTGACATTGCTCAGCCTGTTAACCTTATAGCATCGATGTCTTTTAATTGTTGTTTAGCTCCGCACACCCCACTCTTACATAATCCAACTAGCTTTCACATCATGCTTCCTCCTTCTCATTAACTCCATCGTGTTGAGTCATGATTTGTCGCTTTTCTTGCTGTTTGTACTCATCACCACAAGAACTACCAGCTTCTAACTTGTAAGAAATTCTATCCTGCAGAATTTCATGTTGTAATTATAACCAGAATCCATGTATGGTCATCAGAGGCAGGTGAATCACGGACACAACATTCAAGTATCCTAACGTGGGCACGGGGTGATCAATTTTACAGTGATGAAATATACCATTGAAAGGACTAACCACCATGATGTTACCTAACTTGTACCGGATTGAAGAGTAGTGTAGTGAGATGTTCAAGAACTATTTCAGAGATAAGGAAAGAAATACTCCTTAATAGGCCTAGAACATGCGCAGATAGAAATTTGCCTCTAGCTACATGGATATTTGAATGTTGCAATCAGTCAAATGCACTAGGATTGAACTGTTATTGGTTCCTATGTTGATACATCTCCTTCGGCCTAACCTGTACCTTATTGAAAATACAAAAGAGTGAGGCAGCACCAAGATCAAAAGATAAGTAGCATGTACAGTGTGAATCAGTGTAGCATGCCAACAGTGATAGTGTGATCTTACTGCTAACCAGATTTGCCAATAGAAGTGTTAATCTTTCAAACACATGCAAGCTTGCAGTTGGAGCAACCAGTCAGCAAAACTCAATGGAAACAGTTTTGGCAGTTTCTTTGCCTTTATCCATAGCCAAGATTGCATTTGTACGCTATGTAGGAGCTGATGGAGGTGGGGTACTTCAGCAAAAAAATGAGCTTTATTTCTGGCTTTTCACATAATCCACATCATAGATAACCATATGGAATTCCAAGCTGAAACAATAACTCCGGAATGGGCTGTATTCGCGTGCTCTGATAGAGAGGGAGTAACTTCCATAATTAACTATAGGAGCAGTACCTAACCAGGAACTGATTCCTTTCCAAAGAAAAATAGAGATTGAACATTCAGAGAACAGGTGATGTGTAGTTTCATCCTGATTATTACATAAGGGGCATGTGATGAGCTGACCAACTGGAATAATTTTCCTCCTCTGCAGTGTGGATTTTGTAGGGATTGCATCCTGAATTAGAAACCAGACAAAAACGCACACTTTTTTTAGAGCAAAAGAATTCCATATGTACTTGGTTAGTGCCATATGTGCATCAGAGAAAACCTGTTGAGAACTGGATGTTATCAAAGTATAAGCGTCTTTAACAGAATAAGTTCCATACTTGTTATAGCTGAAGATATATTTATCCTTTGTGTTGACTGAATGGGATATATTCAGAAGGTTGTCTGTTAGTTCACACATATCTATAATCTCAGCATCCAGAAGTTCCATTCTCCATCTCCAGTTACAAGTCCAGATGCCATTAGTCCATTGGCCTGCATCAGCTACGTAAATCTCTTTGCAAAGTTCATTCCTGTACAGATGTGGGAATCTCTCTGCCAAGGCTAAATTATTCAGCCATTTGTCTTGCCATAGTTGGATGCATTCTCCATTTCCAAGATGCAATTGTATGTTATCCTTGAACCAGCTGCATTTTAGAGATTCCAGTAAGTTGAGCCACCACTCTGAAGAGTAAGCCCTACACCTCGGTCTTCCTACTGCAGGATTGTTTATAGATGGATGTTGAGCTCTTAATCCAGCAATGTAAAGCGGGGAGTCACCAGCATATTTAGAGCTCAATATGTCTCAAGCTATGGATGGTTCATTGTTCAGAATCTGGAGGCCCCATTTGCATAACAAAGATTTATTGAAGGAAGGTAAACAACGCAGTCCAAGACCTCCATTAGCCGTGCCAGAACTGATTTTTTTCCAAGATGTAAGACACAATTTTCTCTTATCCTTGGTGCTGCCCCAACAGAAATCTCTATGTATTGATAGCAGCCGTTTGAGGACACTCTTTGGGGACTTGAAGCAGGAGAAGAAGTGGGAAGGTAAGGCTGCTAAAACTGCATTTAAAAGGACCAGTTTTACCCCAGTGGACATCAACTTATGCTCCCAAGATGCTACTGTATTTTGAAACTTCTCCACAATAGGTTGCCAGGTACTGAATTTTTTCATCCGAGCCCCTACTGGTTGACCCAAATACTTGAAGGGAATTGAAGCTGGTTGGCAATGCAAAAAATCAGCCATATCTTTGAGAACGTCAAACTGCACATTCACCCCTATCAACTTGCTTTTAGTGAAGTTTATTTTCAGTCCTAAAACCAACTCAAAGTTGAGCAAGATGGCTTTGAAAGCAAGCACCGAGTTCCACTCAGCCTGCCCGAAGATTATGGTATCATCCCAGAACTGCAGGTGAGATGCGTGCACTTGTCTTCTACCTATTCTTAGTCCTGTGAAGAGATGAAGATCAGTAGCTCTATTGATCATAGCAGAGAGTCCTTCTGCAACTAGCAAAAAGAGAAAGGGGGAGAGTGGGTCTCCCTATCTGATGCCACAAGATGGATAGAATTCACTGGATGGACTCCAATTAATTAAGATAGATGAAGATGCAGATTCAAAAAGACCTCTAATCCACCATTGCCAACAAGTGGGAAAATAAATACTAGACATAATCTGAAGCAAGTAATTCCAATTTAGTGTATGAAATGCTTTCTCAAAGTCAACCTTAAAGATGAGAGCACTCTTTTTCATCTTCCTTACTTCATCTACAACTTCGTTTGCCACCACAACGCTGTCAAGGAGCTTTCTTTCCTTGATGAAGCTGACTGATTGGGACTAATCAAAGATCATATTACCATGCTGATTCGGTTGGCTAAGATTTTAGATATGATCTTTGGTATAGAGCCAATTAAAGTAATAAGACGATAATCCTTGACAAACTAAGGGCTTAAAGATTTAGCTAGTAGTGCTACATGTGAGCCATTACTGCCTTTACATAATTTTCCATATCTGTAGAATTCAACTAGCAGTTGCATAATATCTGGTTTGAGGAGGGGGAGAATTTTTTTGATGAAGTTGAAATTCAGCTAGCAGTTGCATAATTTTCCATATCTGTAGAACTCTTCTGATCATTACGGTTTCCTATAGCAGTTAAGATCTTGGCTTCAGAGAAAAGGATCTGAAGCAGATTCTTACTCATCTGATCAAGGGATTTAAGTTGGATGTTTAGGGTTCGTTTGATAGGGATTTGTTTCTGTGAATCTATATCTGAAGTGATAGAGGAAGCATTCCTTGATCAACATTGGATCTTCCAACCATATTTGTCCATCCCAAACACCACTGATTCTGTTAAGTGCTCTGATTTTCTTGATGCTGTTATGGAAGAAACTTGAATTCACATCCCCTAGCTGAAGCCATTGTACCCGGGATTTTTGATAGGCAGAAGTGTTCAGGTTCGTTTGTACAACACCTGATTGGGCTTGCAGATCAGCCAAATGCAATTGGTCCCTAGGAGACAAGTCAGGAACCTCACCAGCTAGGTAAATTTCTTTGATCCTCAGTAGAAGGGTTTTCCTCTGATCTACCCAGTTCCTAGGAGTGGAGTTATTCCATAGCTTGATATTATATCTGAGGGTCTTGATTTTTCTCATAATCTGATAACTCATGTACCCGGATACTTGAGTGTTACTCCAGATTTGTGTTACCATATCTATGTACCCTCTGTCAGACAGCCAACTATCAAGAACCTTTAGAGGTTTAGGGCCCCAATTTAGATGCTTGGATGACAAACTCACATGACAATGGTCAGACCCTTCTTTGTCTAAGCCTGCCTGAATCCAAGTATCTCCAGAAGCTAGCCACTTCCTGCTAACAAGAAACCTATCTAGCCTGCTCATAGCTCGTAGGGATTTCAAATACCACGTATATTTTCTACGCTCCATGATTTAGTTCAGTAGCCCTAGGTTGGAAATGAAAGAGTTGAAGAGAGATACTTCCTGCACATAATTATGACAACCCACTCCATTTCTTTCTTTCAATGCCAACACGGCATTAACGTCTCCCATCACACAACACTTGTCTTCTTTAAAAGGAAGCAGAACCTCTGTCAGTTGATTCCATTGAGCTTGTTTATGTGGCAGTTCATTAGGTCCTTATACATTGAGCATATGAGAGATTGAGGCTTCACCATTCCAATGTCCTGAAATTCCCAAGAAACCATCTCCAGATAGCAATGAAGATCTAACAAACAAGTTCTTGTTCCATATACAAAGGAGGGCTATAGAAGAACCAGCAAAACCAGAAAAACACCAATCAAATTCAAGGTCATACCATAGGTAAGAACAGAGCTTTTTGTCATTACTAGTAAGCTTCGTTTCTTGTAGACTAATAAAGTCTACTATTTCCTTTAGAATTAATTGTTTTACTAGATGTTTTCTCTCGTATCCCCCTAGACCACGAACATTGAAGGTCATAATCTTCATAAACACCTATTTTTTCCAGACCCTGCAGTGGGTAATGATGTCTCTGCAACTTTGAGATGGCTTCTGGACATATTCTCTAGAAGTATACGAAAATCCTGTTGATGAGCTCCGCAAGAAACACCCAATTCTGATCCAATAGCCATAATAGTGTCAATATGATTACTGGACATAGGATTAGGCAAATTAATAGTAGAGATGGGCTTGGGAAAATCAGCAACTGGCAGAGGTGGACTAACTGAAGAATTAACACCCAATTGCTCAAGCCATGCCTCCAGAATAACTATTCTTGTCTGGCTTCTAGTTTTAGACCTACTACCGATAAGTCTTGGTCTGCCCACTTTCCTCTTGGGAGGAGTCACCTCATTAGTTTGAGTAATTGATGGATAGTCTACATAAGAAACAACAACATCTGTTAGCATATTATCATTTACACCATCTTTGTGAGGCTCTATGACAGCTAGAGGGAGAGCAGCACATGGAGACAGCTCTGCGACAATAGGTGTGGAAGGAGAATCGCTACTTTCCATCACATTGGTGGGTTCTATTGGGGACTTAATAGAGGTCAGAAGTCCCTCAATCTCTGCAGACTCTCAACTAGATTGATCCCGACAGGTGTCATCTGTACTCAACTCTGTAATGGGAGGTAGGTCAGGAAGAGTCCCTATTGCCTGATATTGAGAACATTGAGCAACATTCAAGTCAGATATAGATTGGGGCTACCAGATGATCTTGCCAGGGATTAATCTTCTAGTGTCCAGGGAGGTTGAAGGAGCCTGTATCAGATTAGGAGCCAGTACCTCTTCAGGCTGTATACATGAGGGCACCATCTGAGCATGGCTAGGGGGAATATCCTTGGACATCACAGAATCTAAGAGTTCCTCAGAGTTGTTGATGGAAGGATCCACAGACGACATGGAGTCAGTGTCAGAGGAGATTAACAGATCATCCAGTCCCGTCGAGTCATATTTGATAGTTTCTGCAATATACAAGGTATAGGGCATACAATCAATTTTTTTATTATGTATTTTAATTAAATTAATCCATTAATTTGTGAGAATTTTGAATTTTTATGTAATTAGGTAATTTCCTACTTTTTAGGAATTAAGTTAGGATGAGCTTCTTAATTAGGTAATGTCTAATTTTAATAGGATTTAAATTAAGTAGGGCTCAAATAAAGTCTAAGAATTAGAATCCTAGACCTATAAAAATTGTAGCATATTTAAAGGTAGATTTTTTACGTTAATTTCATTATGAGCTTTGAGAGAGATCTCTTTGTTTATTTAATTCCTATTCTAAAGAGAATTAGGTTGCATGCATCTTAGGATACATGTAAAGGTTGATTATATGATATTAGTATTTATCATAGAGTAGATCCTCAGGTAAATGTTTAATTGAACCTCTGTTTTACATTCGTTTATAGTATAGTAGTTGACTCGGAGTTGATATTCCATGTTTGATTAAGTTTCTACAGAATAATACGTTTCTTCCATCTCCGTTCCCTTCCATCAAATTATTTTGAATATATCTGTTTTATTTTCGTTCAGTTCATTTATTAAGCTATTTCGTGTATCTTTGTATGCAAAAATAAGTTCTCGACTCTACGTTTCCATTCCGTGAGCAAAACTTCACATCATTTGGTATCAGAGGCAGGTTGGAATTATTTTTGTTGGAGATTCATTCATATTCTGAATTCTAATCGTGTTTGTCTTTCTTCAAGATCAGATTTCGAAAATTGCCCCCTTTCAGTCCAAAAAGCCCAGTCATGAGTCTATTTTCGGGGTTCATCTGTAAGGACTTAAGAGTCTCATTTTTCAATTCCGTTTTAACTTTCTGATATAGAGTTCTTCTCGACACAGGATTTTTCAAAATAAAATATTATAATTTTATTCAAAAAAATCATGAAAATTTTTGTTGGTCGAGAATCCCTAGTTTTGTCCCAAAAATAAAATTTTGAATTTTTAGAGTGCTTTTCATTATTGTGGGGTCTTTTTCGTCAAGAATGTTTCTGATTTGTTGGGTACTGTTTGTTCGGAATTCATCTGAAAAACATTTCTGATCTTATTTCCTGCTGATTTTTGCATCCTTTGATAGCTTTTAACATCTTAGTTCTTGTTACACTTGAATTGGAATTTGAAGAAAAAAAATAGTGGTAAAAGCGAGTGATCCCGACCCTCACTATATTCTACACATTTTTTTAGAGAAATTGGAAAGAGTGAATTTTTGGGGGTTACATCTGGGGAAGTGAGCTCTTACTAAATCTATTTTTCTAGTGCTTGTTTGATTCTTTATGATGCAGACGATAGCAATGGCAAAACGAACGATGCAACTCATGAACATGACGATGGTAGTTTGACATCCACAGCGATGGAGGACCGCCTAACCACCTTGGAGACAATGATGATGGAGCTGCTAGGTCGAATCCCTGTTCAAGGATCCTCAAATCAAGATTTATTTAGGAACATGAAGCCGACCATTCCGGAGTTCCATGGCAGACATGTCCCTGAAACTTTCTTGACATGGCAGGAAAAAATGGAGCACATCTTTGAACTCCATAACATCTCAGAAAGTATCAATGTAAAATTGGCTATCTCTGAGTTTAAAGATTACGCTTCTACTTGGTGGAGAAATTTTAAGTAATAGGGATCGAGATCTAGATGCACCGATTGATACATGGGCAACCTTTATGATTCATATGAGGAAAGCTTATGTTCATGGTTCCTATGTTCATCAATTGAAAGGTCAGCTGCTAGGTCTACGCCAAGGTAATCGTTCAGTTGTTGCATATTATCATGAGAGGTTATCCTTGAAATTGAAGGCAGAAATAGAAGAAGATGTTGAGTTAGCCAAGAAGAACTTTATCCATGGCCTCAATCAGAATATTTGGTACCAATTGGAAAGGTACGTATCTCACTATCACGGTGTTGAGGAATTATTGTCCTATGTAGAGATGATTGAGCGTCAGTTTAGAGAATCAGCTGCTACCATGAGAGATTCATTGTTTCTGGGAAATGAGGAGAAAACCAATGGTCTAGAAAGGATCTTTCAGAATCTGATCAAAAGATGACCATTGGGGAAAATGTGTAGAGTGAGGATGAGATAGAAGGAAGCGATCCAAGCATCCCTAGCCTAGTCGCAACCAACGAGATTGTGAATACCGAGTTGGCTTATTCAATAAGAGAAGAAGTTATATTACAGGAGGTGTCAATTCTTGTTGAGAGACCAAAATAGGATTTGAGTTCGCCAACCGACATTTTGATAGGTCCAATAACTAAATCGTCACTTGAATCTTTACTTGGGAAAAGGTCCAAGTTCTATGTACCGAGCGGAGCTACCCAATTCAGCTCAACTTGTTCGATTTGTACCCGGACCCGCAACGGGTTTGAATGTTGTGCCAACACGATGGGACTGGACATAAACCTTTTGAAGAACACCTGACCTTGAGAGTACACCAATGGTTATTGTGAGTGTGATTTCTGGTTCAGACTAGGAGCAAGATAGTTTAAAAAATGAACTACCTTTCAGGTTTGGCATGGTTTTGTGTCCTGTTTTGATCATTATTTATGTGAATGACCCATATGATTTATAAGGGAAGGTCAATCTCAAGGTCAAAATTTGAGGGCAATTTTTTGTAAGGAAATGGGGAATGATACAATCTTTGATAGTAATTCTAATCTTGTTACATGCTTATGTAGAGTATTCGAATTCGTGTGAAGATGTAGATTCGAGGACAAATCTTTCCCAAGAGGGAGGGGATGATGTGATTGTTGGAGGTCCGAGATAAATTTGGACTTTCATGGTTCAATGATGATGTGATTGTTGGATGCCCGAGAAAAATTTGGATTCTTGCATGGTTTAAAGTAATTAGACCCTTCAATGTGAATTACAGCAAAACACAATTTCATGATTTCCTCCAATAGAGACACAATCGTGGTCGGATTGATCTGCTAATTTAATTGGAGTTATAGGACGTATTTGGCATCTTCTTGGTCAAAGGGTATTGTATTTGAATTGTCCGATCGTGAGATATGAATTTCAAAACAGAATGCTTTTGTTCATTCATGAACTACTATTCATAGCATTGCGCAGTGTCAGGTTTATTGGCGACCCTTGGTCTGAACGCGATCTGATCGAATGTAAATTTTACCCAGTGACAAAGGACTTCTCAAGCCATAAGCTGACAAAAGGAGATCAAATTATAACGGTCCGATGATATGTTATTTTTTTTGGAACATACTATTCTCAAAATGAAAGTTTGGACGCAACTTATGGAGACCATATCAAGCATATGAGATGTTTCCTTGTGTAGGAGACCATGGTTCATGCTAGAAGATGCCAAGATGGGTGTTCATTTTATTATGTCTTTAAATTAAATAAGTTCATTAGTTTGTGATAATTTTGAATTTTTATTTAATTATGTAATTTCCTACTTTTTAGGAATTAAGTTATGATGTACTTCGTACTTAGGTAAAGTCCAATTTTAATATGATTTAAATTATGTCGGGCTCAAGTAAAGTTTAGGGATTATAATTCTAACCCATTAAAATTATAGTCTATTTGAAAATAGATTTCTCCCTTTTCAATACAGATTTTTAACGTTAATTTCATTATGAACTTTGAGAGATCTCTCTTTGTTTATTGAATTCTTATTCTAAAGAGAATTAGGTTGCATGCATCTTAGGGTACATGTAAAGGTTGATTCTATGATATTTGTATTTATCATAGAGTATATCCTTGGGTAGACGTTTGATTAACCTCTGGTTTACATTCGTTTATAGTATAGTAATCGGCTCGGGGTTGATGTTCCATGTTTAATTGAATTTCTACGACATAATACGTTTCTTCCATCTCCGTTCCCTTCCATCAAATTATTCTGAATTTATCTTTTTATTTTCGATCAGTTCATTTATTCTGCTATTTCATGTATCCCTGTATGCAATAATAAGTTCCCGACTTCATGTTTACATTCCGCGAGCAAAAATTCACATCATCTTGTCCAACAAAAGAAAATTCAAAGACTACAAAACTGTAGCTCTGACTGAATAATGCAGTGTAATTCTCCAAAAGAAATTGCCACCAAAGATGAAGGATCCAGAGATTTTACTATTTCTTCTTTCATTGGAAATTCTACTTTTGCAATAGCCTTATGTGAGTTAGAAGCATTATATTCATGCTCTGTCAATTTTTGTGGAGCTTTGATCGGGGGAAGCTTAGTGTACAACTATTTCTCTGCATCTGGTAGACAGATCCATAAAGCACCCCCGAGGGATAATTGAAGATGTCTTGGTTAAAGTGGAAAAATTCATATTACCAGCTGATTTTATTATTTTGGACATGGAGGACGATCATGACATACCAATTATTTTGGGGCGGTCATTTTCAGCTACAAGACGTGCACTGATTGATGTTCAGGGGGAGAGTTTATACTTAGAGTCCAAGGGGAATAGGTAAAGTTGAATGTATTTCAAGCATTGAGACATCTAGATCACAGAGAAGATTGCCTAAGCATAAATTCAACAGATCAACTACCTCTAGCAGACTATAGATATCAAAGAGTGATCTGGAGAATTGTTTCGTTAGCACTGACCCTGTCATCTTGGAGGAACCGGGAGTCAAGGAATATGCTAATTGGCTTGAGGCTAATGGAACTTACAACAATGCTTATTTTGAAGACTTGGGTGAGAGTCCTAATCCCCAAGTTAGCTCTATTGAACAACCACCCACTCTTGAACTCAAACCAATGGCCAAACATCTGAAGTATGCATTTTTGGGTAATGATAATACCTTGCCCGTGATTATTTCTAGCAACATTTCTCAACAAGAAGAGAGCAGCGTGTTGCTCGTGCTCAGGGATTATAAGTGTGCTATAGGATGGACTTTAGTAGACATAAAGGAAATCAGTCCGTCTGTAAGCATGCACAAAATGCTCTATGAAGAAGGAAGCAAGCCAGTGGTAGTTGCTCAACGCCGTCTAAATCCAATTATGAAGGAAGTGGTAAAGAAAGAAATTTTGAACTGGCTAGACGCTGGGGTAGTATATCCAATCTCATATAGTAGTTGGATTAGCTCAGTACAATGTGTTCCCAAAGAGGGAGGAATGACAGTTGAAGCAAATGAACACAATAAACTCATTCCTAAGTGGACAGTAATTGGATGGAGAATCTACATGGACTACAGAGCACTGAATAAATCCACGAGAAAGGATCATTATCCATTATCATTTATTGATTAGATGTTGGATAGGTTTGCAGGGCCCAAATATTATTGTTATCTTCATGGCAACTCAGGGTATAATCAAATTTGTATTGCACCGGAAGTTCAAGAGAAGACCACTTTCACTTGCCCTTATTGGACATTTGTATTCCGTCGTATGCCATTTGGACTCTGCAATGCTCCAACTATTTTGGAGATGCATGACAACCATTTTTTCTGATATGGTGGAACACATAATTGAGCTTTTCATGGATGACTACTCTATGGTGGGATCAACATTTGAAGGATGTCTATGCAATATGCAATTAGTATTGGCGAGATGTGAACACTCGAACATGGTACTCAATTGGGATAAGTGTAATTTCATGGTGCAAGAGGAAATTGTGTTAGGACACAAAGTGTCAAATTTAGGGATAGAAGTTAATAGGGCAAAAATTGAGGTGATATCCAAACTACCACCACCAACTTCGGTGAAAGGGATAAGAAGTTTCTTAGGACATGCATGCTTCTACATAAGATTTATTAAATAATTTTCCCACATTACACGACCATTATGCAAGTTACGTAAAAAAGATATTTGTTTTAATTTTGAGGAGAGCTGCATGGAAGCATTCAAGTTTTTGAAGAGTAAGCTGACAACTGCTCCCATCACTGATACATTGGACTGGGAAAGGCCATTTGAGATTATGTGCTATGCAAGTGATCATGCAGTGAGAGTTGTACTTGGACAAAGAAAAGACAGGGTGTTTCACACCATTTATTATGCAAGCACAACTTTGAATGCCCCTGAATTAAACTCTACCACTGCTGAAAAGGAACTCTTGCAGTGGTGTTTGCATTCAATAAAATCAAACCATATGTTTTTGGAAGTAAGCTAGTGGTTTATACTGACCACTCAACAATTAAGTATCTTATGGTTAAGAAAGATGCCAAACCACGACTGATAAGGTGCATTTTGTTGCTGCAAGAATTTGATGTAGAAATAAATGACAAAAAGGGATCTAAAAACGTGTAAGTTGATCATTTGTCAAGGTTGGAAAATCAGAACAGTGCTAGAGTGGATAAATTACCAATCAATGATTAGCTTCCTGATGACAGACTACTAGTTGTTCAAGGCAAGCAAGAACCATGGTTTGCAGACATTGTTAACCATGTGGCATGCAAAATTATCCCTATGGGTTATGATGGCAACATAAGAAGAGATCTTTTCTAAAGTAAAATACTATCTGTGGAATGAGCCTATGTTGTATAAATATTGCTCAGAACAAGTGATTCGTAGGTCTGTTTCAGAAGAGGAGATGCACTCCATACTGACCCACTGCCACACTTTGGAATATGGAGAATATTTTGGACGAAATCGCACAGAAGCAAAGGTACTTCGGAGTGGTTTCCATTGGTCATATTTTTTTAAAGATGCACACTCTTTTGTCAGCACATGTAATAGATGCCAAAGAATGGGCCAGTTTCTCAAGGGAGTGAGATGCCAACTCGAGGTTGAACTTTTTGATGTATGGGGACTTGATTTCCTCGGGCCATTTCCAATCTCAGTTGGCCAAAAATATATCTTGGTTGTAGTGGATTATGTCTCCAAATGGAAGGAAGCAATAGCAACCCCAACAAACGATGCAGCAGTGGTACTAAAGTTTCTACGCAAGAATATTGTTTTCTAGATTTGATACACAACGATGTATTATAAGTGATGGGGCGTCACATTTCTATAACAAACCATTTGAAACTTTGCTGAGAAAATATGGAGTTCGTCACCGCACTGCTTTGCCATACCATCCACAAACTAATGGTCAAGCCAAGATATCAAACAAGGAAATCAAGATGATATTAGAAAAGACAAAGAAGGATTGGGCACTCAAGTTGGATGATGCACTTTGAGCATATAGGACTGCCTATAAGACTCTTATTGGTATGTCCCCATATCATTTAGTATATGGAAAAGCTTGTCACCTCCCTATGGACTTGAACACAAAATTTATAAGAATGCCCGGATTTATAAAGATAGAACTAAAGCCCGGCATGATAAACATATATCCAGACGACACTTTCATCTGGGACAAAAGGTACTATTATTTAATTCTAGACTCAAACTATTTACAGGAAAGGTGAAGTCCAAATATTACCCTACACAGCCATTGAGATTGCTCATCTTGACAAAGGTACTTTCAAGGTGAATGGCCAAAGATTAAAACCATACGAAGAGGGAGGCACAAACTAGGAGAGGCTCACAACCTCTAATTATTACTGAAGCTGAGAAATGTCAAGCTAATGACATTAAATGAGCACTTCTTGGGAGGCAACCCAAGGCTTTTTTTAGCCATTCAGGAACGTATCCCCAACATGCTGATCTTTAAGTTTGGGGAAGGGCAGCTATACGGCCATACATCGCAGTTATTGAAATTTTTGTTAGTTAACGACTTGATTTATTTAGGCATTTTGAATTTAAACAGTAGTCACCATACTTTAACTGGAATTGTTATTATATATAGGGTGAACTCATCAGTTCAAAAAATGCAAGGACATGAACAAGTAACTGATGTGGAACACAACACCCATTCGGATCACACTGCCCACGTACTATACAGCCCACGTTCCAATTATATTTACACTACTTAAGCTATAGTAATGGATGCAACATTTATCCTGATTTAGGAGCCCATAACTGCTACAGTACTGCAAAAATCGGCCCTTTCATGTCCAAATATAAATGGCTCAAAAATTGTCCCGTATCCTTACACATATTTCTCTTGGAAAAAAAATGACAAATCCTAGACCAACCATGTCCCTCTGAAGAATTGGAACAGACCATCCTCTGGAGCGATCATTTTCTTAGTATTCAACCAAGTAGACATTCCCTCTTGAGTTACGGAATAAGTACAACTAAGTCTGGACTCTCTTTGTTCAAGTTTTCATATTACAAAAATACCGTCCAAACATGCTAGACTCACTAAGGGAGTTGTTCCTAAGAAATTGCTTAACAATCATGCGAAGGAGTTCTTTAATTCCACAGTGGGGGTGCTGGATGTTGTTAGAGAAAGAGGATTTTCTTCGGAATCTATGCCTACTATTAGAAAATCTGTTAAGGATTGGTATGGGACCCAGTTATTGCGCACTTGGGGCGAGTATGCCCAAATCTAGTATGAGAATTTTATGCACATCTAGGAACCATGAATGATGGGAAAGTCTATGTTTGGGGAACTTTAGCACCCTTCAGCCCGATTGAAATCAACCAAATTTACATTCTGATTTCCCTGGGGGAATATAAGTTTTCACAATTTAGTGGAGGATACCCGAATCTAGAAAATGTGGCCCAATTCTTGTGTGCACCGACACCGGGAATGACTTGGAAGATGTCAACAAGCGGCGATTGAATTGGCAGTAAACAAAGTTGACTCCCACGCGAATGTTCTTATGTAGCATCTGCTTGCCTGCACAAGGTTGATGCCTACCACACATACTGGAGATATCAAATTGAAGCGCCTACTGCTTATTTATGCCATTTAAATGGGACGCAACATCAATGTGGGCAATGTCATCTACAAATAAATCATGGAGAGTCTGACTTCCTTGGAGAAGCAACGCATTTCACTGCAATTTCCCTCTCTAATCACAACCATGTGTTTGAAGGTTGGTGTAGCTCTGGCGGATGATGAGAAACTGTTTCCTTGGATATAGGACCAAGACTGATTAGCATGCTGAAGGTCTATTCTGACGCAAATCCATTGAAGTTGAGGCAACACCTGAGCCCTCCAATGTGTCCAAGGCCAAATGAAAAGGTAAAATTGTAACACCTTCTCTACCTACGCCGGTATCAAGCTCAAGACCCAAGATGCAGGCAACCTATGGACAAATGGGAATCATTCGTGGATCATACCTATCGCTGTGTTGTTGCACTCTACACAAATATTTTCCTGATGTCCACAACAAAGGAGATCCAGTATCCAATCAGTCCACTGCCACCACCTCTCAAGTTCACTACACCAGTACCACCTAGTGATGTAACTGCAGGAACTGAGGATGACGAAGATGAAGATGAGGATGAGGATGGAGAGCACACATACAACCAAGTGGGATCAAACTCCGACTCTGAATGTAGCATGGCTCTGCCTGCCTCCGGGGAGTATTGCTTTCCTTTCGTTACTCTATTCTATATCCACTAGGGCAGTGTCACATAAGTTTGGGGATGGTTTGAACGATTTGAACTGTTTCTTTTATTGCTTTCCACTGTTCTTTGCTGTTTTCTTTTGAACTCTAAACTATCTTTCGTCGTTGAACTATTTATTGTTGTTGTTTTATCTATATTTTTTGTTGCAATTAGATAAATACATACCTAGAAATTTAGGATGCGCCAAGTCATCACTAAGCTTTAAAATCACAGAGTAGAAGAGAGGATTGAAATGAGGAAAGCATTGTGGGAAAGAGATTTGAAAAACAAAATATTTTTCGATGAGGAGTCCGAACTTAGGCTTTGATTGATTACGCATCCCGAACAATTTTTTCGAATCAAAAGTAACCCCTCTAAGCCTAAACCAAGAAAAAGAAAAGTTATGAATAGAAAAAATGCAAAAGCCAAAAAACAATTGAGGAAAAGTTGCATAAATTTAACCCTTGTAGCATTCATTCAAGATATTAATACAATGACAATTTCACCATGTAAAGGAATGCTTATATAAAGGAATGCTTGTGAATGTTTTAATACAAATAGCTCACAAGATTGTTGTTGGGGAAACGTAAAGCTTCCATCATGTTTTTTCGTGAGACACCAAAAATGAGGGTCGTCGTTCTTCATTTCGGGGAGCGTGAACCCTTCATCATGGTTTGTCATGAAACACCTCGAATGAGAGACGTCGTTCTTCATTTTTGGGGAGCGCGAACCCTCCATCATAGTTTTCCATGAGACAACTCAAATGAGAGTCACCGTTCTTTATTTTGTGGAGCGCAAAGCCTCCATTATGGTTTCCCATGAGACAACTCAAATGAGGGTGTGATGTGCTTCCTTGCGAGGGGATGTTGGCCCCTCGAGAGTCTTTTCCCTTTTCTAGCCTGATAAATGTGTAATTGGGTGCCTCTACGGGGTATGTCGGAGTTTCCTGTGAGAGATCTTTTCATTCTTTTCCCTACAAGGAGTACGGTGGCTCCCCGTGCTAGGACACATTATTTTCTTTCTTTCCCCACGAGTGTTGAATGGGGTTCCAGCATGAGAAGTATTTAGGGCTTCTAGTGCGAAGATCTTTTCATTAGTTCCCCCTGAAGAGTGTGATGGCTCCTTGGGTAGGAATATATATATTTTCTTTTCCCACGAGTATTGAATGAGTTGCCTCTTCAGTGGATCTTTTCATCTTTTCCCGTAAGGAGTGTGATGGCTCCTCATACAGAGACATTTATAAAATTTCCCCACATGTGTTGAATGAGGTGCCTCTTTAGAGGATCTTTTCATCCTTCCCCCACGAGTGATGAATGGGATGCCTCATCAGAAGATCTTTTCATCATTTCCTCATAAGGAGTATGATGGCTCCTCGTATAGGGACATATATTTTTTCTTTTCTTTTTCCCACGAGTGTTGAATGGGGTGTCTCTCTGGGGAGTATGGCGGCTAGCCACAATAGGATCTTTACGTCCTTTCCCCCTAAGGTGTATGATGACTCTTCGTGTAGGGACATATATTTATTTTTATTTTCCCACGAGTGTTGAATGAGATGCCTATTCAGAGGATCTTTTAATCCTTTCCCCGTGAGCAGTATGATGGTTCCACGTGCACACACACACACACACACACACACACATATATATATATATATTATCTTTCCCTATGAGTGTTGAATAGGGTGCTTCTCCGGGGAGTATGACAACTCACCGGGCTTTTTCATTGCTTTCCTCCTCGTTCTCGTAGGTTTCCTCCTTTTTTTAAGAGATGGTATGGCAATGATATCAAGAAACGGGAGTTGAATTCATTCAAAATAATTCTACAAAATCATAATGAATATGGAAAATAGAAAGAGTACAGGATGGCTGACACTTTCGGTCCCATTGGCTTTTCACATAAATTCCATGAAGGCACATGATATGTAATGAGGCTACGACTCAAATGGGAAGACCGTATGCCGTGCATGAAGTTATTGAGAGTAATGGAAGAACTTCCTGGTATGGTTTGGGTAGTGGCTCTAATGTTCTCTCTTTCTTTTTTGCTGCTTGATATCTTACACTTTGTAAAAAGAATCACATGCGAAAACTGCTTGTGAAAAGGTCGACCTTTTTCTCGAAAGGTACAAGAGGCACGACGGCTATTGTAAATCTACTTAATCTGATGGATCATTGTGACAATTCAAACTGTCTACTAATGAGAAGAGAAATTAATATTTGCATTTCACGTACTGGGATCAATTTCTCCATATTTTCTTTTTTTCAAGTGGTTAATGATGTCGCTTATTATAAGTACCTACTACTTCTTGCATATGACTACCAAATACTTTCTACACATGTATGACAGGATAGCCTAGTCCACATTTTCAAATTCTGTAGATTATTGCCAGAGAAAATGAGTTGGGCGAAGATCCAATTGGTTTGAGCAGAAGGTATTGTGAAGAATTTAATCATGATATGGCGTATCTGAACTGCCTTCCTCCTATGGAACCTCGTGTTTCAGAGCACATGCTGCAAATCATTGACATGATCGAACAGGTATTTCATTGATGGTAACGATTGCAGCCTGTGCTTCTGTGCCTACTATTGGTCTATGAATTCCCTATTAAGTTTTCAGTATGAAATTGTACGTGCTGTGAACTTTTGAGATAGCATGGCTCTTCTTGTCCGAATGGTTATGATACAGAGTTCATCATTTAAAAAATTTATGCTTGTTTATGTCTAGATTATTGACAATGGATGTGCATATCCGATCAGTGGCGATGTTTACTACTCTGTAGACAAATTCCCTGTGTATGGTCGAATATCTGGTCGTAAATTAGAAGACAATAGGCCAGGTGAACTAGTGGCTGTTGACTTAATGAAGAAAAATCCTGCTCACTTCACTCTATGGAAGGTCAGTTGATAAAATATTCGATAAGAATTTTGATCTTGTTACCAAGCTTATGCATAGTATTCTAATTCACATGAAGATTTGGATTCAATGACGAATTCTGCAGAGGAAGGAAGGGATGGCGTGAACGTTGGATGCCTAAGACGAATTTAGATTCTTCCATGGTTTAAACTAATTGAACCATGTGGTGTGAATTACAGCAAAGCGCAGTTTCATAGTTTCTTCCAATCGGATAACCAAACTTGGTGAGATTAGTCTGAAAATTTTACAGGAGTCATAGGACTCATTGAGCGTTTTTTTTTTCCAAAGGAGATCAGATTTGAACGGTTCGATCGTGAGATACGAATTTGGATTAGACTGTTTTTCTGTTCATTCACGGTCCGTTATTCGCAACATTGTGCAGTCTCAGTTTTATTGGCACTCAGAGGTCTCAACATGTCCGGATTGAGATGAAATTTTAATCAATGATAGAGACCTTATCAAGCCATATGCTGACAAAAGGAGATAAATTTCTAACGATCCGATGATGCGTTATTAGGTTCGAAATATACTGTTCTCAAGTTGAAAGTTTGCACGTGATTTATGGAGATCAAACTCAAGCTTATGGGACGTTGCACGTGTGGCAGGTCACGACCCCTGCTAGCAGTTGCCAATGAAGAGTGTTAATTTTCCATTATTTATTTTAATTGATTTTATTAGTGAGATTTTGGGATTTCTAGATAATTTGATAATTTTTCTTTTTTTAGGGATTACATTGGGAATGATTATTTAGTGGGGAAATTTCTCTTTTGTTTAGAATTTAAATTATGGAGGAGTCCAAATAAATCTTGGATATAAAATCTTGTTCTAGGTCATGTCTTCCTATATAGTGGCCAAATTTGAATTTTGTAAGACAAGCATTTTTCGATTAAAAAGTTATGAACTTGAGAGGGATTTTTTTGTTTATTTAAATTCATATTGTAAAGGGAATTAGGTTGCATTCATTTTAGGATTCGTGTAAAGGTTGGATGATTTTTATGTTGATCATAGAATAGATTATCAGGTTAGCGTTTGATCAATTCTTTGGTTAACATTCATTTATAGCGCAGTAGTTAGTTAGGGGTTGATGTTCCATGCTTTGATTGGGTTTCTACGGCATAACATAAATTTGTCCATTTCATTTCTTTCGTTTGCCTTGTTGTTTCCGTGTATCTATGTATGCATGAATAAGTTCCTAATTCCATGTTATATTCTGCGAGCAAAAATTCACATCAAGTCAGGTTGGAATTATTATTGTTTAGAGATTCCTTCATTAGAATCCTAATTGTTTCTTGTTTTTCAGATCAGAATTTCAAAAATTGTCTTCCTTTCAGTCCAAAAAATATGTCAGGAGTCTATTTTCGCGATTCATCTGTAAGGACTTAGGAGTCTCGTTTTTCAATTCCGTTTTAGCTTTTCGAGTCTTTGCAGGGTCCTACACGAAAAAGGATTTTTTTATTATAAAAAAGTAATAAAAATCAATAAATAAATTATTATTTACTAATAAAATCGAAAATAAAAACAATAAGAAAAAAATTCGTTGGTCGAAAATACATTATCTTTCATCCTAGAAATTAAATTTTGATTTTTTTTGAGTGGTTTTCACCATCTTCCTGATTTGTATTGAGTTGTTTGCTTCAGGATTCATCTGTAGTGCTTTGTTGATTGTGTTTCTTGTTTGATTTGCATCCATAAATACATTTTTGCATCTTTGTTCTCATTGCACTTGAATTGGGATTTGAAAAATAAAGATAGTAGTAAAAGCGAGTGAATCCGTCCCCTCGCTATATTTTAGACCTTTTTGAGAGAAATTTAAAAGAATGAATTTCGGGGGTTACATCTGAGAAAGTGAGCTCTTACTAAATCTAGTTTTTTAGTGCTTGTTTGATTGTTTAGGATGATGACGATAGCAATGGCAAAAAGAACGATGCAACTCACGAACATGATGATGGTAGTTTGACGTCCACCGCAATGGAAGACCACCTAATCACCTTGGACATTATGATGATCCCTGTTCAAAGGCCCTGAAATCAAGATTTATTGAGGAGCATCAAGCTGACCATTCCGGAGTTTCACGGTAGACATGACCATGACCTTGAAGCTTTCTTGACATGGCACGAAAAAATGGAGCACATTTTCGATGTCCATAACTTCTAAGAAAGTATCAAGGTAAAATTGGGTACCTCTGAAAGGTTACGCTTCTACTTGGTGGAGAAATTTTTTAAGCGGAATAGGGATCGAGATCTGGAGGCACCGATTGAGACGTAGGCAACCCATATGATTCATATGAGGAAATCTTATGTGTCCTGGTTCCTATGTTCGTCAGTTGAAAGATCAGCGGCTAGGTCTACGCCAAGGTAATCGTTCAGTTGTTGAATATTATCATGGATGCTATCCTTGAAATTGAAGGTAGGAGTAGAAGAAGATGTTGAATTAGCCAATAAGAGCTTTATCTATGGCCTCAATCAAAATATTTGGCACCAATTGAAAAGGTACGCACCTTACTGTCACGGTCTTGAGGAATTATTGTCCTATGCATAGATGATTGAGCAACAATTCCGAGAATCAGCCGCTAATTGCGTGAAATCCATTGTTTCTACAAAAGGAGTAGTGAACCAATGGTCTATAAATGATCTTTTGGAATCTGATCAAAAGATGACCGATGGGGAAGATGTATATAATTAGGATGAGATTGAGGGGGGCGATCTGGCGCCCCTAGCGTAATCGTGACCAACGAGATTATGAACACCGAGTTGGCCTATTCTAGAAGAGAAGAAGTTGTATCACGGGAGGTGTCGATTCCTGTTAAGAAACCAAAAGAGAATTTGAGTTCGCCAGCCAACATTGTGATAGTTCCTATAGCTGATTCTTCACTTGAGGGAAACAGGAGAAAAGGTCCAAGTTCTATTTTTTGAGCAGGGCCATCCAAATCAAATCACCTTATTCGATTTGTACTAGGACCTGCGACTGTTTTGAATGCAATGCCATCACGATGGGATTGGATGAGAACTTTTCAAGGAACATCTGATCTTGATAGTCACCAGTGGTCGTTGTGCGTGTTATTTTGGAGAAAGATAGTTTCAAAGATGAACCGCTTCTAAGGTTTGCAATGATTGTGTCCTTTTTTGAGCATTATTTATGTGAATGATCCTTATGATTTATTGGAGAAGATCAATCGCAAGGTCAAAATTTGAGGACGAATTATTTTTAAGAAATGGAGAATAATACGATCTTCGATAGGAATTTCAATCTTGTTACAAGCTGATGCAGAGTATTCTAATTCACATGAAGATTTGGATTTGAGGATGAATTCTTCCCAGGAAGGAGGGGGTGATGTGAATGTTGGAGGCCCGAGACGAATTTGAATTTTGGACCCTATGGTGTGAATTACAGTAAAACACAGTTTCATGGTTTCTTCCAATCAGATGATCAACTTGGACAGATTGGTCTTGAAATTTTACTGGAGTCATAGGACTCATTGGGCGTCTTCCTATCTAAAGGAGATCAGATTTAAATGGTCCGATCATGAGATACGAATTTGGAACACATTGCTTTTTGTTCATTTACGATTTGATATTCGTAGTACTATGCAGTCTCGGTTTTATTGGCAATCAAAGGTCTCAACGTATTCGGATCGAACTAAAATTTTAACTAGTGACAGGGGACTTATCAAGCCATATGTAGACAAAAGGAGATCAAATTCGGATCGAAACATAGTGTTCTCAAGTTGGAAGTTTGCACGTGATTTATGGAGACTAAATCTAGCATATGGAATGTTGCATGTGTGGGAGATCAGCACCCCTTCTTGGAGCTGCCAATGAAAAGTGTTTATTTTCCATTATTTATTTTAGTTGATTTTATTGGTGAGATTTTCGGATTTCTAGATAATTTGGTAATTTCCTTTTTTTTAGGAATTACATTAGGAAGGATTATTTATGGTGGAAATTTCTCCTTTCTTTAGAATTTAAATTAGGGAGGAGTCCAAATAAATCCAGGATATAAAATCCTAGTTCTAGGTCATGTCTGCCTATATAAAGGCAAAATTAAATTTTGTAAAACAATCATTTTTCGATTAAAAAATTATGAACTTGAGAGGGATCTCTTTGTTATTTGAATTTCTATTCTGATCTTAGGGTTCATGTAAAGGTTGACTTTATGATTTTGATGTTGATCATGGAGTAGATTCTCTGGCAGGTGTTTGTTCAATTTTTTGGTTAACATTCATTTGTAGTGTAGCAGTTGGCTAGGGATTGATATTTCATGCTTTGATTGAGTTTCTACGGCATAACATAGATTTTCCCATTTTGTTTCTTTTCCATCAATTATTTTGAACCATTTCTGTTTTTATTTCGGTCAATTCGTTTGGCTTGCTGTTTTCGTGTATCTTTGTATACAAGAATAAGTTACCAACTCCACGTTATATTCCATGAGCAAAATTCACATCATCACTTCATTTGGGAAATATGGATGTGTAATGTGTAATGATCTCACCTGCGGCTGGGCAACAATCGCCATTGAAGCACTGGATGCGCAAAGCCAAGAGGAGCAAGAAGGTGGCAGTTGGATTTGTTGAGAATCATAGAAAAAGTGGCTAAGGCGAGGAGAAGGAGGGAAAAGGAGGAAGTCGCATTCTGTTATTTTACTGCTTTTATCAGTTAGTTAAATGTTGTTAAGAAATGTTAGTTGTTAATCCGGGCATAAGTGTGTTTACGTTTTAATTAGTCTAATGATGTTTCTAGGGCATTAAATCATGTTTGTAGAGCCGCAATGACGACTATGAATGAAATATTAGCTATCTTCTTCCCCTTGCTCTATTCTTCTCTGAAACTCTTTCCTCCTCCCCTATTTCATGGAGAATCTCTCAGGTCTCTAAACCGAAAAACTTGTAACAATCTATCTAGTTCGTTACAACTGGTATCAGAGCGAGGTTGCTCTTGAGATCCAAATCCGTCATGATTGCTAAGAGTAAAGGATGCCATCATCAACTCTGAGTAACACCCATGTCTCATTCTACTATGGATGATATGAAAGTAGAAGAGAACTCGAGTGCGAAGCGGGATGTGGAGTCAGGAAAAAAACTGTTGAGATCTGAGTTCTCGGTTGATACTGATACATGACAAACTCCTGATGATCGAACAGATAAACTCGAGCAGGAGGTGGAATTCACCAAGATACGCTTAGAACAGATTTCTAATACACTCAATGACAATACGGAGTGGTTTAAGTCCCAGATCTCTAGGTCAGAACATGCTATGGGAATGTTCCAGCAACGTATGGAGAAAAAAATGAACATGATGACTGAAACTTTTAACAAACAGAACATGGGGAAGTCTATTCTAGGGGAACACCCAGATGCACACTTGAATAATCCCGGTAACAGACCTCGCCCTAACATTAACCAATTTCAGCTTCCGGTTGATGATAACATGGATAGAGAAGAGCATAACTACGATGATGTTAGGAGAGTAAGGAGAGCTAAGATGCTTTACACGGATTTTCCAAAGTTCAATGTACTCAACCACAGGTCTTGGATTGAAAGGTGTGGAGCTTATTTCTCAATATACAACGGTATATTTGATTATAAGAAAGTGGAGTTTGCAAGGATGCACTTCGAAGGAGATGCTGATGAATGGTATAGAAGTTTGAGACACCCCTTGTCACTTGGAGGAGTTCATGTGTTTGAAGCAAAGACATGGAGAATCCTTACAGGCACTACTGATGCGTTTTGATCCCCTTGTCACTTCAGTTTCAATGGCCTACCCTGAATTTGGAGAGTTATTCTACAAGGAAAAATTCATTGGATGTTTGAAGTTTGAGTTGAGATGTGCAGTGAGGGATGACAACCCCTCCACTCTGTTACTGGCTATATCCTCAACAAAGAAGCAAGAAAGAAAGGTTACTTACTTTGTAGAGAATCTTATTGTTGGTGCAGTTCAGAAATTAGGGACAAGGACAATGCACATGCCTGCAGCCCCTCTACCCCCAAAGGATAAACCAGTGGCTCCTACTGATAAGAGGAAGTTTCTAACTGACGCAAAAATGAAGGAGAGGTTTGAGAAGAAGTTGTGCTAAAGATATGGAGCACCATTTGTCCCGGGACACCATTGCACAACTAAGATATTTGTAATGCAAGATAGATTTGAGGACGAAGTGACTAGGGCAGTTTACAATGATGAAGAAATTAACCCTAATGATGAAACCATGATGGAGGTTGTAGATGAGGGGAACTTATCCCTCGATGCCATTCGTGGAAACAACAGCATCAACACATATCGTGTGCGAGGGTTATACAAAGGTGAACCCATTCAAGTATTTTTTGACAGTGGAAGTAGCCATTGCTTTGTGGATCAAAAGTTTGCTGAAAAAATGAATTGTCCTATGGAGTATGTTAAACCTGTGATGGTGGAAGTAGCTGATGGAACAAGGAGGTTCAGCGAGGTTAAATGCACTAACTTCACATGGACAATGCAAGGGGTTGAATTCTCCTGCAACCCAAGGACATTTCCCTTCCGTAGTTATGACCTCATCTTAGGAGGGGATTGGCTTAAATTGTATGGATCTGTTCTGTATAACTATGAGAGGATGGAGATCACCATTGTCAAAGATGGAGAGCCATTACAAATCCAGGCTTACAAAGGGCAGGATGAACTTAAGGTTATCACAACAGAAAAAATGTTGAAGTTGATTAGCGGAGAAGGAGCAAGTGTAGTAGGGAAACTGTATATGGACTCAGAAGTGAACCAGTGTGATGTGGTACAGGCTGAGTTCTGTAATATGGATACCAAAGAATGGGTGTCATCTACGTTTAGCAATGAAAATGAAGGCAAGATGAAACTAACTGACACCACTGATATTAAGCTTAACAGTACTGAAAGGGAAGATCTGAGGCTACTACTATCTCAGTTTAAGGATATGTTCTTAGAACCTACTACTTTTCCACCCAAAAAGGAAGTAGAGCACACCATCTCTCTGGTTCCAGGAGCCACAGCTAAAAAACAGGTGCCCTACAGAACACCACACTTTCAGAAGAATGAAATAGAAAGAATAGTGGGTGAGTTACTGAATTCTGGTCTGATACAAAGGAGCCAAAGTCCCTTTACTTCACCAGTGCTGCTAGTCAAGAAGAAGGATGGGGGTTGGCGGATGTGTGTAGACTACCGCTACTTGAACAGCCTAACCATCAAGAGCAAGTTTCCCATACCCGTGATTGATGAACTTATAGATGAATTGCACGGTTCTGTCTAGTTCAGTAAGCTAGATCTTAGAGCAGGTTACTTCCAGATCAGAATGGCAGAGAAAGACAGGTACCTCAGCAGTTTTGTCACGCATCAAGGACAATTTGAGCTCCTGGTTATGCCATTTGGCCTATGCAACGCACCAGCAACATTCCAATGCCTCATGAATAAGATATTTGCTGTTTTTCTCCGCAAGTTTGTACTTTTTTTCTTCGATGACATATTGATCTATAGTAGGAGTTGGGCAGAACATATGGAGAACCTTGGGACAATGTTATTAACTATAAGAGAGCACCAGCTGTATGACAAAGAATCCAAACGTTCATTCGGGTAGAAATCCATTGAATATCTTGGCCATGTTATTTTAGAATATGGGGTGGCCACTGATCCCTCTAAAGTAGAGGCAATGAAGAATTGGCAGCTACCAAAATCACAGAAATCCTTGAGAGGTTTCTTAGGGCTCACTGGTTATTATCGCAAGTTCATAAAGGATTATGGATTAATCAGCAAACCTGTAACCAAGTTGCTGAAGAAGGATTCATTTGTTTGGTATGATGAGGCCAGTGATGCTTTTGAAGTTTTGAAGAAAGCTATGTGTGTAGCCCCTGTGCTCAGCTTACCAAACTTTGAGGCTCAATTCATAATCGAGTCTGATGCTAGTGACTAGGGTATAGGCGCTGTGCTCACACAAGGAGGTAGGCCAATAGCCTACTTCAGCAAGTCATTGGGATTGAAACAATAGGGGCTGTCAACCTATAAAAAAGAGTTGTTGGTCGTGGTGTTAGCTGTTAAGAAATGGAGGAGATATATCTTGGGATCTCCATTTATTATCCGTACTGATCAACAATCCCTCAAGCATCTCCTAGAGCGAAGACTCACACAATGACACAATAGAAACTGACAAAAAAGCTGTTGGGTTATGACTACTCAGTACAATACAAAGCAGGGGTTGAGAACAGGGCTGCTGATGCCTTGTCTAGGTTTGGCCCTGAGATGACTTCATCCTGTTACAGTGCATCTGGAATTCAGGCAGATTGGTTACATGAGATAGCTGACAGCTACCCTGCAGACCCGCATTACACTGCAATCTTACAAACAAAAACTATTAAGCCAGAACAGTTTCCAGAATACAAATTGCAGAATGGGATACTAAGGAGGAATGGGAGAATCTGTGTTGGGAGAGGCACTGGAATAAGGAGCAATATCATACTACAGTTCCATGACTCCCCTTTGGGAGGGCATTCAGGCATACAAGCTACGTTGAACAGGATCAAGCAATATTTCTATTGGCCAGGTCTCAAGGCCGCAGTACAGAAGTGGGTGAAGGGATGTGAAATTTGTGCTGGCAGCAAGGCTGATAGTTCATCACACGCAGGACTGTTGCATCCATTATCCATTCCTGCAATCCCTTGGTCCAGCATCAGTATGGACTTCATCGAGGGACTTCCTAAATCAGAGGGAAACATATTGTTTTCGTGGTGGTTGACAGGCTCAGCAAGTACAGTCATTTCCTGTCTATGACTCACCCATATTCTGCTGAATCAGTTGCAAATTTGTTCATAGACCAGATCTACAGACTCCATGGGATGCCACAGGAGATCATAACTGACAGAGATAAGATTTTTACTAGCCAACTTTGGAAAGAATTGATGAAACTGGCTGGAGTAAAGCTAGCTCTTAGCTCCGCTTATCACCCTCAATCGGATGGGCAAAAAAAAAGAGTTAACCGGTGTTTGGAGACATACCTTCGCTGTATGTGCTCCCAGAAGCCTCATGCTTGGTCTAAATGGTTATATCTAGCAGAGTTTTGGTACAACACCACTTACCATGCTAGTGCAAAGATGACTGACTCCCTTCAAAACCCTTTATTGGTATGATGCAAGGCATATTCCCTTTCCATTATCTGTTGATGCTATTGGTGTAGATGGGAAGGAGTTCTTGCGGAAAAAAGAGGGAGTCCAGTCTATATTGAAGGAAAACTTGCTGAGAGCAGTTGAAAAGATGAAGATTAACGCAGACACTAGGAGGACTGAGAGGGCCTATGTTGTTGGTGATGAGGTGTATTTGAAACTGCACCCCTATAGACAGAATTCTCTGCAGTTCAGGAGGAACATGAAGTTGTCCCCGTGCTATTATGGTCCCTACATTGTTTTGGAAAAGATAGGTACGGTGGATTACAAGTTGAAGTTACCTGAGGGAAGAAAGATACATCCTATCTTCCATGTATCGTTGCTCAAGGAGAAGTTGAAGAGCAGGGAGGTACTAGCTGGTGATCCTCCTATTATGAAGGCTGATGGTAGCTTTGTGATAGTCCCTGAAGCAATATTGGACACCAGGGTGAAGCCTAGTAAAGAGGGCCCTGTGAATCAGATGTTGATACAGTGGAGTGGCTCAAAGGAGGCTCAAGACACATGGGAGGATGCTAATCTTGTCCTTAAATACTTTCCACTTTTACAACCTTGTGGCCAAGGTTCAAAAAAAGAAGTTGGAGATGTAATGATCTCACTTGCGGCTGGACAACAATCGCCATTGAAGCACTGGATGCGCAAATCCATGAGGAGCCAAAAGGTGGCAGTTGGATCTGTTGAGAATCATAGCAAAAGTGGCTAAGGCGAGGAGAAGGACGTAAGAGGAAGAAGTCGCATTATGTTATTTTACAACTTTTATCAGTTATTTAAATGTTCTTGGTCCTTGCGCGGGTCATTAGGTCACCCATATCCTTCAAAGGATTAACAAGGCTTGTTTGGGCTCGTACATTCTCATCAGTTTTCCTATGATGATTCGGGCCTTCAGGTAGCCCCCAAATACTTCAGAGGTAGGCCACTCAGTTTGCAGTTTAGATAGGCTGACATTTCCTCTAGTTCTGGTTGTGATATGTTGATGCCATAAATGAGACTTTTTTGGTAATTAACACTCAGGCCAGATACTAGCTCGAAGTTCTATAGTATAGCCTTAAAAGTTTTCACATATTTCCATGATGCCTCACCAAACAAGAGAGTGTCATCAACAAACTGGAGGTGTGAGACTTCAACCGCATTTCTGCCAATCTGGAGAGGTTTGAAGAGTTGCAGAGCTGTAACTTGTCTCATCAGCGCAGACCGTCCCTCTGCTGCTATTAGAATGATAAGTGGGGATAGTGGATCTCCCTGTCTCAA
The DNA here is from genome assembly GCA_028565015.1 of Pinguicula moranensis. Taxonomy (NCBI): domain Eukaryota; kingdom Viridiplantae; phylum Streptophyta; class Magnoliopsida; order Lamiales; family Lentibulariaceae; genus Pinguicula; species Pinguicula moranensis. Next base: position 37,209 of record JAOWBN010192638.1, read on the forward strand.
GCCTCTTTGAGGGATGAATTCAAAAGTAGGACTACCATTTATAAGAATGGAGGTAGTTGCAGAAGAGAGGAGTTCTCTTATCCAATCAATCCAACACAGAGGAAAGCCCATGTAATCCATTGTTTTCAGCAAATAAGACCAATTAATAATGCCAAAGGCTGTCGGAGCGAATTGGTCTGGTGGCGATCGACCTGGACACACATGGCTTGCCTAGTGAGGTCCAGGGTTCGAATCGCGCTGGATACAATTCTGCTCTGACACCTCTGTGGGGATTAGTCGGCGTGCCGAAGGCCCAAATGATACACTGATCTGTGATTCTGAAACCCAGTATTCTGATTACTTATCAAAAAAAATAATAATAATGCCAAAGGCTTTCTCAAACATTGTTATTATGAAAAATAAAATAAAAGGCTAATTTGAGAAATAAATCTTGAGCATAATTATCAAATTTGTTAAGTTTTCATCATTAGAATGTTTGTCATATTTTTGTATTTTTGACAAAAAAATAATAATATTTTTTTAATAACTCGTGTACCACATGATTTTAATGAAAAAAATAAAAGACTAATTTAACAACTAAATCTTGACAAAATTATCAATTTCTTAATCTTTATTATGAGAACAAAGTTGGTTCATATTTTTGCATTTTCAACAAAAACGAGAATATTGTCTAATTTTGTTAAATTTCGTGTACTATGACACCTTATGTTTATGAAAAATAAATAAAAGTCAAATTTGACATCCAAATCTCAAGAAAAATTTATAAACTTTTTAAAGTCTAATTATGAGAACAAAGTTGGGTCATATTGTAGCTTTGACAAAAAAAAAACAAGAGCATTATTGAATTTCATTAAAACTCGTGTATTATAACACATAATTTTTATGAAAAAATAAATTTTTCTGACCAAATCTTGAACGAGATTTATAAATGTTTTTAAGTTTTCATAAAGTGAACAAAGTTTGGTAATGGTTTTCATTTTTTACAATTACGAAAATATTGTCGACTTTCATCAAAACTAGTGTAATATAGCACATTGTCTTTATGGAAATTAAAATAAAAGGCTAATTTGACAAATAAATCTTCAGTATAATTATCAAATTTCTTAAATTTTCATCATTTGAATGTTTGTCATATTTTTGTATTTTTGACAAAAATATAATAATATTTTTTTAATAACTCGTGTACCACATGATTTTAATGAAAAAAATAAAAGACTAATTTAACAACCAAATCTCGAGCAAAATTATCAATTTTTTTAATTTTTACTATAAGAACAAAGTTGGTTCATATTTTTGCATTTTCAACAAAAACGAGAATATCGTTTAATTTTGTTAAAATTCGTGTACTATGCACCTGAATTTTACCAAAAAAATAAAAGACTAATTTGATAAACAAATCTCAAGCGAAATTTATATACTTTTCATAGTCACATTTTTAGAATAAAGCAGGGTCATATTTTTGTAGTTTTTTTGGCAAAACGACAATATTGTTGAATTTCATTAAAACTCGTTTACTGTAACACATGATTTTTCCAAAAAAAATAAATAAATGACTAATTTGAAGACTGAATCTCGAGCGGGATTTATCAAAACGAGAATATTGCCACTTTCATTAAAAACGAGAATATTGCCACTTTTTAATGAAAGTGGCAATATTCTCTTTTAAGTAAAGAGAAACAAAGTTGAGTGACATTTTTGCATTTTTAACAAAAATGAGAATATTGCCACTTTCATTAAAAACTAGTGTACAGCACACGGGTTATATAAAAAATAAATAAAATGCTAATTTGACAAATAAATCTCGAGTAAAATTATCAAATTTCTTAAGTTATGATGATTAAAATATTTGTCATTTTTTTTGTATTTTTGCCAAAAAAAAAAGAAAAATATTTTTTGAATAACCCATGTACTGTGGCACATGGTTTTAATGTTAAAAAATAAAAGACTAATTTGATAACTAAATTTTGAGCGAAAATTATAAATTTTTTAATATTTTTTTTATGAGAACAAAGTTGGGTCATATTTTCGCTTTTTCTGCAAATACAAGAATATTGTCTAATTTTGTTAAAACTCATATACAATTGCACTTGTTTTAGCACAAAAGAAAAACATCTATTAATAAAAATCAGAATCTCTTACAAAACGAAAGAAATCAAATAAAATAGAACTGAGCAAAGTAAGGCATAAATCCTAAATCAGTGCGCGTGATAAGAGGCGAATGCATGGTAACTAGCTCTGGTCAACATGCAGCCCCAACGAGACAGAAGGAGGGAGAGACTCAACATCATCATAAAAGGAGGAATGACCACCTGCTCTAAAATAAGTAATACAGTCTGCACAAAAGTTCGTTTCACATATTGAACTTGCACGGAGAAGTAGATTGACAATGATAAGATCTCTTGCATGTAGAGTGATAGCGTCATGGGGGGCGTGACCTTATTGAACTAATTCACCAGAAGCAAAGAATGATTCAAAGATAATGCAATCCTGGCAAAGAAAGTAGCAAATAGTCAAATTATGTAAAAAAACCAATTTTTCTGTCATGATGCTAGGCGTACCATACAAAGCTTGGCTGAAAGCTAATAGACAATGTCCTTCAGAGTCACTGAAAATATCTCCACAACCACTAGAAGTAGCCGAGGCACAACCATCAATATTAAACTTCAGACATTCAAAGGGAGGACGTTCCCAACCAATCAACAAAGGCGCTTCAAGGGAACCTTTCTTTTTCAATGACCAAAAGGACAATGTTTATAGGAGATGTGCACTGTATAGGACGTAGTAAAGGAGCAAGATGAGATAACCATCATTGTACTTTAAAGATGATACCATAGGGTTTAGCATTGGAATATTGAAATCTAACCCCATTACGAGCAATCCAGATCCCCAGAGTATCAAGGGAGGTAGCATCCGAATCAACAAAGAGAATTGGGAGTTAGCTTTAGAGAGCTCCCAACATTATTGCATAAGAAGGCTAGGGTGACTAGAGTGGCAGACTAGCTAAGTGATAAGAATAAAAATCCCAAACTGATCCAGCAGTGGTACAACTCATAAATAAATGATCCAGTGATTCTTCTACACCAACTGAACATTAAGAACATTTTGATACTAAATGAATACCTGATCGTTGACAAGAGCATCAATAGGAAAAACATTGTGTCAAAACCGCCAATAAAAAAACCCCAATATTTGGGGGAAGAGCTGAGCACCAAGCCATATTTAAAGGAAAAAAAAAAGATTAGGCACGACGCAGAAGACTCCAAATTGACTTCGTAGAGAACTTGCCATGCGGATCAGGTTTCCAGAGTCGAATATATGACGTTCCCATGAGATGAATTCACCCTGTGGAGACTTATGGTAGGATAGCCTACAAAGGCAAAGAAGGAAGCAAAGTTGTTTGATGGTGGAACACACTATAAGCTGCAAAAAGTGGGAACCACCATCCATCCACGAGATGCCAGAATCCACACCCCGGACCAGTCCTATACCATAGGGAAACTCCGAAACTCTACCAGCATAAATAGTCCAAGCTGACTCGTCATATATCAACTTAAAATAAGAGGATATTGTCTTTAAAAGGAAAAACGCTGGCGGAAGAATACAATATGTAGATAGGTGAGAACCACATGACGGAGTTACCTGACCACATACACTACCTGACGGAGGGTAGTGTCTCCCTATTGGAGGGTTCGGGTTTACGAGTGGGATGTGACCGAGAGGGGGTCGACTCTGGGATGGTAGATGGTGGTATAGATGTGTAGGATACTAATCTTTCTGGTGGAGTGGAAGGGCGGCGTGAATGCGACGACACTGTTATTGGAGGGTTTACTGGCGCGACTGTCTCGTCGTTGGGGCCCATCACTAACCCTTCAGTTGGAGGGGAGGCTCAGGATGTGGAAATGAGGTGGTGGTTCGGTCTAAGGAGGGATGGGAATTTGCCCGTCGTAGGCATCGACACTTGGTGGAGGTAACGACTGAACACCGCGCCCGACCGCCGTTACCTGACCACATAAAATGCCTTTGTACGGAATGCGATTCCTTCCATGTGTCCGATTTCCCGGCTACGTGTACCAAAGCAGATCTCTGTCGTTTGTTCATGTTTTTTGGAGAAATAA